>NJRQ01000428.1:100902-111118 GCA_003063805.1 Aphaenogaster ashmeadi
CTGAGCCCAGCTCTAAGAATTTTACGTTGATTCTTGGTGTAATCCGCGTATCATACCGTTCCCGTTTTGTAAATACAGGCCGCAGAACTTTTATACGAAGCAACAAGCAAATGTGTCATATGTATGACAGCTCCATCATAAATTTCCGGCATAAAGTCGTACGCTATGTTTTGTATTAGAGTATATACTTTAATTATGGAAAAGGATTTCTAAATCTGTAAAACCAATACAACAAAAACGTGTAGAAAAAATATCGCGTTCGGCCGGTAATACAGACCGGTACAGGATCGCCTTTTTCATCGTTTGCGAATATCTTATAGCTTTTTAATACGCTTGTAAAGCATACACAGCATAATGTATACAAATAAATTAGTACAACCGTGTTTCAAGCAATATGCAGTAAATCAAGCGTATAATACAGTTATTACGTGTAGGATAAAGCAAGCTAATATAGCGGATGATTTACGTCAGTTATAACCGACAACAAAAGTCATCTAGACTTTTAGCAAGATCCATCGATCTTTACCAATATGACGTTAAGTTGTTTTCTTACTTCCTGCTGCGCTACGCACCAATTACGACGGACATTAAAATGAACGTTTGGCCCAAAACAAAAGCGTTTGGCTCGGAGTAGAAACAAAACGATTCGTTCGAAGCAAAAATAAATTAAAGCAAACTTAAATATAATAAAAAATAAAAATTTAGCATCGAAGGGAATAACGCAATTCTTCTTAAACTACAATTCTTCTTAACATTAATTAATAAATTGTATGTCTCCCTTTGTTCATATTTTCAAGAACATAAATCATAATAAGCTTTATTTCCGAATTTTCCGTTGAATATCGCACCCGTTGTTATTAAAATCAATAGTATTGTATTATAGATTCGGCTAATAATAACCAATAATATTTCATTCGCAATTGATTGGTGCCATAAAATACCACCTCAATTTACTAAGAAAATATGCAATCGATATGTGATATCCAAAAACTATACAATATTTGCGCAAGTATTCCGTTTTGCTGAATTAGTTTGAGAATTAAAAATATCAGAATTTCATGAATTTTATCAATTTAATCGTAAATTTGCTACTACTATACTTTATTAACCGAAAGAAACTCGATTGTTTTCCATGCGGAAATTACTACTGTGCTATTAAAGTAATGAGATAGTCGACGTAACATCTACCAATTACTTCACATGTGAGACAACCTACTGAATTTTCCATTCTTAAAAACATGCGGAGTCATGCAAGTAATTTGAAATAAAATTCAAGCTTTAGAAAAATATTTCGCGATATTTATTCATTGTCTTTTGTTGTAGAACACAGAAAAATTAATACAACGCAATCAATGCGGCATATAAATATGGTTGATTCCTAAATACGATTACACTGTTTTTACGCATTCTGAAACTTTAATCAATGACGCGCCTGACAAGCTATTTCCAAGGTTTTAAATTGATTTTAGTTTCTATTTCACTGTCATATATATGCATTTACATTTAGTCAGAGAAATATCGCCCTGACGTCATCGATATACATAGCACAAACGACTATTAGTCCGCTTTAAATAGTCAAATCCTAATAGCTTTGGTGGGTATTTTCGTGGATTCGCAACGAATAGCAAATTTAACGGGTTCGTGATTCCGAAGCCGCTTTCGCAAATATCCCTTATCGTGTTAGTACCTTCCTTACTAATTTATTGATAATCTCCAGTTAAAATTACCATTGCTTATCGCTTAATATTAAATACCGAATATGTTAACAGTTAATAGCTGTTAATTAGCCTGCGGTGTAAAATTTTAATGGCCGTCAGTCAATTTAAGGGCTTATTTCCCCCCCTACCTTTTGCCTCCTACCTTTTTTGCCACGTGTGTTTACGATTTGCGGTAGCTAGGTGCGTTCCTTCCGGAAGTGCCTCGAGAAAAAACGCGATTCAACGAACGTCGAGGCATATATGACGCCTAATGCAGCCGCATTGTAGTCGGCCGGCCGCGCGAGAGAGGAGCGGAGAACGGATGTAGAACGTGCGGGAGCGGACTGTAGATACCGCGCCAGCGGCGGCGGTAGAAGCCGTCGCTGACGCATTGCAGAACGGGTCGCGGGGAGGTCAGCCGCGGACGGGTAGAAGAGGACCGGGGGCCACCGCCGTCGCCGAGTGTAATGGGAAAAATCGAGTAGGCGGTAGCTCGGGTCGGCGCACTACCCTCCACTTTCTTCTATTCTCTTTATTCGCCTTCGTCGCTACACTCCTCGCTCGCCTTCTTCGCCATCGAACTGTCGCGTCGCCGCGCCGCGCCGCGCCGCGCCGCTCCGTCGAGCGGTGTGTAAATCAATCCGGCCGAAGGACGGTCCAAGTCCAAGAATTGCACGCGGGGTCAACGAGCCGCGCAACGGCCGAGCGGTGTTCGTCCGTCCCGTCCATCGGCCGCGTTAATTAGGTAAACGGTGGTTCTTATTGCCGACCTCTTTCAGCGGCTAATCGTGGAACTGCGACGGTAACTCCCCGCGCGTACGCGGCTCCTCTCGCCGTCGCCGCAGCGCCGGCAAGAGATCCCCAGAAAGAACAGAAAGTCATTATGACCTCAAAATGATGTCAAAGACGTCATTTTAGCATCATTTTGACGTCATTTTGACGTCATCATGACTTTCCGTTCTACTTGGGTCGCTGTCACGTTACGCCGGAAATCGTATTGTCGCGTGTCACGTGTCACGTGTACCTGTCGATCGCGTTCTATAAGCACGTCAGCGGGCGATGTGCCTATCGCGTTTCCGACTCCTCGTCTTTATCTGCTCCGCGACGTCACCGTCGAACCGGAGGAACCGCGTTCTCCTCCCGTTCCTCCGGAGACGCGGGCGATAGGATCGCAAACGGCATTGGCACGCGCCGCTTAAATCGCGATACACGCAGCAATCGGCGCGGTCGTTAGGGCAAATGATCGCGAGTATGCCGCAACACCGAGCGACACGGCGAGCGTCTCGTACAATGTTCGAGGGAGGGCATAAATCAATTTTTAACTGTGTCGCGGCTGTGGGTCGACGGTCGAGTTCCGATCTCCATTGGTACGCCGCATGTTCTCGCGGCTAGTTAGCCAGAGCGTAATCGTTTCCATGTATCCACCGCGAACCGCGCGGGTACCAATTGCGAGGAGATACACGGAATTGCGTCGTTTGAGGAAATGATCGCGGCAAACGAGGAAAGGCCAGGTACAATAGGGTTATCGGAGTAATAACAAGATTATTACGATGAGAACGAGACATATATACTAGCCACTCGCGATAGCGAATCGTCTGATCGAATGATATACGCACGGGAAAGAAAATGATGTATTAACAGCATTAGGTCTAATTGGAATTGTTGCATTAACAGCATTAAGTCTAATTGGAAATAATCTTGTTAATTCAACAGTTTTAGCAAAACAAGAGCGTACTCGGGTCGCAATACGTATTTGTTTCGTTAATACCGTTATTAAATCAGAATTCTATCAGAGAATTATTTCCCATTAGACTTAATGCCATTAATACATCAGCTTTCTCTCCCGTGCATAATGCAGAACGTACGTGACGTGCGTCAACGATGACGCGTTGCGTGTACTCTGCGCGTGGCACGTGTGCGGGTGCGCGTAATGTGGTACGCGCTAATGTTAATTCCAGCCGCAACATTAACGATCCTAACGTTTCCTGGCGACGTATTAACGATCGCGAGGCCAGGGCGCCGCGAGCTGGTGGCTCGCCTCTGCATCGCGCGGCGGGGACGTTCGCACTCGCATTGCAGACAGTGCTCTCTTATATAAGTTAAAAGCGAGATGGACGGACGGCCGAAGAGAGATGGAGCGAAGTTAGAGGTAAATAGGTGGAATAATAGTCAACGGCCACGCGACGCGTAACGCGTACCGACGCCAGGCGCAGCGACGCTCAATCGAGCACCCAGACCTCTCGTCGCGATCGTCCTCTCCTCTCGAATATCTGCGTCTCGCTGGGAGCAGGGCGCGGGACGCGGGAGAGACTCGCCGAGAGAACGAGTGTCTCTTCGGCTCTCTTGCGAATACGCCAAGTATACCGCGCGAAATTAACGGAAACAACGACGTCGATTGCAACTCTGTCGTTCTGCCAGAGCACGATGGACCTACGCGTCTGATCAATTTGCATCAAGCGTCTTCTCGACACTCTTGCCGACGTTTCTCCCGCGACGTACACACTCGGGACAATCCACCGCGTGATGCGAGGAAATCGCGAAAATCGCGAGACGATCTAACCCAAGCAGAATAGAAAGTCAAAATGACGTCAAAATGACACCAAATGACACCTTTGACAGTCATTTTGAGATAATATTGATGTTATTGTGACGTCATTTTGACGTTATCGTGACTTTCTGTTCTGCCTGGGAAGTTCTTCTTCTCTTCCATGCTCTCTTTTTTCTCTCGATGACAGCTGCACTTCGGCTGATGGATGCTACGCGAATAAACGCGACGAGTTTGGCGAGGAGGCACGCTCTCTCGCGCGAGCAGAGAGCGTGGAATATATATACATACATCTGCACATGTATGCATGTATATATAATTGACTGCGTAGCCGCGAAGAGAGAGGAGCAGAGAGAAAGAGAGAGAGAAGACGATGTTCAGTCGACGCTCGAGAAATTACCCGCGTGCAGCTCTCCCGCCTGTTGACGATGGGGCGTACGACGAGCGGATGTCTCCCTTATCCGTGCTAGAGCGAGGGCAGGTGTCTTCTCCGCATAGAGTAGGCAAGGCGCGCGGATTGCACCACGTCGCGAATCGCGGTGTAACGGCGACGGGTAAAAAGTCTAACGATCGCCGCTCCTCCGTTCCTCCCGTCTGCGGCCGCCGTCGTCTGTCGGAGCACGGCGACGGACTAGAAGCTGCAGCGGCGGCACATCGCGCAACCAGGACGTTCCACGCAAGTTCCAGCTGACGTCCTGACAGGGCGGGCGTTCGAGGAGGGGCATTCCACCGAGGCGAGGAAGGACGGAATACGTCCCGTGCACTCTCTTCGGACCGAGACCGCGCTCCGCATCGGACCTTCGCTCCGGTTCGCGCGCGGATTAACGATCGTGTCGCGATCGGCGGAAAATTCGCCGATTTCCCGACGATTTCTCCCTTTCCCGATAGTGACAGCTACAGAAAGGCGGAAGGGGGTGATTTCCTAGGCGCGCGCGTTCTCTAACGTTCTCCGTACAATCGCGACCGGGAGATTAATCATCGCGCCAACACGCGATCGGACACCTCTCCGTTTTCTGGATCTGAGATCTGACGATTCCTTTACTTGCGAACGTGTCTCGCGCATCCACCACCCCTCTACGATTCCCCTACCCTCTCCCACGACTCTTCAGTCAATCCGTTCCTCTCTCCACCTTGCCCTCGAGTGGATACCGATACTCACGAGGGTACCGATTAGCGAATCGACGCGCACGGAGAGGACACGTACACATCGGGGAATCGCGCGCTCGAGCATGCACCGAGTAGAACTGCGCACCACCTGTCAACGACTGACCGTTCCGGCGCGAGTTCGAGTTGACCCACCTCCGCTTACGAGAGCCGTCGGCCGATCGAAGCCACCGCCGCTGAGGCTGAGGCTGACACTGCCGCCTCCGCGCGTTGCTGCCGAGGCTCGGCCAGGTGGACGACGAGGATGATCGGACGTTGCACTGCCGTCATGTCGACGCACGTGTATCGTGCGCGGTGTACACCGTCGCGACCAGCCACGTAACCGGCGGAAGAGAGACCGAGGGAAGATCGCGATCGCCGTCGTTGACGGGCGTTCGCTCGGTGCTGCCCCGGTGGCCGTCGACGACGGTGAGAACGTATATGTACAGCGGGTTGAGGTAGGATAAGGGTAGGGAGAACGGTTCTAACGCGCCGGCGGATGAAGCCTAGAGAGGGAACGACCACGAAGAGAAGGATGAGAGGAGAAGAGAGAGAGAAAGAGAAAACGCGACGGCGGCTGATGAGACGGGTCAGACAGCACCCGACCAACTGCACATCGCTGAATGAACCCACCGTGACCCCGACGTTCCCCCGCGCATCCGAACCACAACCACCCCGTGGTACCCACCGTCTCTCTCGTTCGCCTTCTCCTCCCTGCCCCTACCCGCCCACCGACGTGATCCTGACGTTATTTTATATATATAAACGCGTCTCGTCGTCTGCCCCTTGTCCCTCCGACAATATTCCCTTCGCATCTCTCCCTCACGAGATGCAGCGATACACTATACACCGATCCCACTTCCATAAGTAAACCTCTCTCCTGGGAAATACCGTTTTTAAAGAGATTCTCGCCTAAAATCATCTTGTTACGACGCGCTCGAGATTTCTCGAATGATGTACGAAGCTTATAATTAGTTTAGGATTGCCACGTTGTTTGCCAATAATCGGAAGAAAGTATTTGGACCAATTTTTTACGTGTTTCTTCACTCTTCTTCTCATCTGTTGAACTATGAACACATAAAGAAATCGTCGTTCATTTGAGTAACGAAGATATTCATCGTTCTGCTTCTGAAGGTTTTAGACAAAGAGAAGTGAAGTAAGAGAAGTGATGAAAATTAATATTAATTTGTTTATCTGACAAATTTTGCTATAAAAAGGTTGCAATTCAACAACTCTTCGTTTAGGAAGTTATACAATAATTGGATATTCGACTTCGATGGTGCTGCGCAATGATAGACTTATTTCTTCTTAATGAAAGAGGGGAGGGGGGGTGCTTACGAGCGCTCGTATTGAAACATTATTCGTTCCGCTATACGTATATATATTCTACCTATGTTAGACCTTACCCTCCCTCCTCTGATATAACCAGTCTATATCTATTACTTGTCAGTGTCAATAGCTGTTAGCAACACTTAAAGGGTTTGATCATCGTCAATGGAATTTGCTGAATGGAACTCCGAACAGCTCCATCGAGCCCGAATAGAGCAATAAGCTGTTTTATTCTCGACCATGTAATCACTCAAGTCTTTCTTCTCCGATCTCAATGTCAACTTTGTTAAGCTAAAATTAAAGGCGTCCGATTATCAATTTATGTGATCTGTACAATATTAGAAAATGAATGCAATTTAACGCTGATTGATGTAAATCTTAATTATACAATATATACATACTTACGACTATTATACTAAGAGCAAAAATAAAAAGGTACATATTTAAAACTTAATTTTAATTGGATATATATATATATATATATATATGTTAACATACACAACGCATACACATATATTATGCACACGTATATTAAATACAAAATTATCTTGTTTAGTTTTTAAACATTGAGATGCTGATAATATATTGCGATAATAATAGATTATTAGTACATTGTATTATAACAACGGCAAAATTTTCTTCAATAATAAAGATAATTTGTTGCTAATGAGCGATAAAATATACCGTGGTAAAACTAGCCGTAAAGTAACAAACCTTATCCCTCATTTGGTAGGCAATGTGTATCGGTACCAATATCGGCACCATCACGCGCATGCTGGATCCGTTGTGACGTCAGGGGGCGAAAAATCAATCCACCCTGCCGCCGCACTGTGCTGTGCGACGTGCGGCAGGGATGTGACTGTGTGCGCGACCCACCACCATCCACCTCGTCCTCGCTGTTAATTGTTACAGCGGTCACGTTCGCGAATGTAATGGCGAGACAATGGAAGGCTTTTATGGGGTTTCAGCAATTCAACGGAGATGCGTAAAAGCGCGCGCCGCGTTAAACTTCGCAATCCGCAAACTCCGACTGATTGCGAGGAAACCAATGACGCGAACGAGATCAACTGCAATTGCGATCACGTATGTCTTCGTTGACACACGTTCGATCGCGCTCGAATAAAGGCGAATCGCGCTGAATGATGATCAAGCTGTCAACGCGAATCAACGGTTGCATCGTAAATTCATTATATCTTCGATATTACCGCAGTTAAAACCAATTGCCGCATTACCGTGTTTTTACGCGGTGTTTGTTCGAAATCTAAAATTATTTTCAACAAAATTCCTCTAATCGTGAATTAATTAACATTTTCATCGATCTAATCATGGACACATCTTTTCTTCATCTCCAATGTGAAGATATATATTTTTGAAGTTATTGCGCTATTTCTTCAATTCATGAATATATTTTTCATTTTGACTTAGGTCACTGAATATTATCTGTTATCTCTAAGAAGAATGATAAATTATATTTAAAACAAAGGCAAATACGTTATAGCTGAAGGCAGCTAATAATAAGTCTTTTTCTTTTCCCCATTAATATCCCCCATTTTCTATCATATGACATATGTTCTTTATGTAACATCCCAAAATCATCTGAAAAGTCACCAAATTTCGATTTATCTTTAAAAAAACGCAATCGTACTATAATGAACGAACGTTCGTACGTGTTGCCTGCGTGTCCTACGAAAACTGCGGCAGAGACAATCGCCGCTTGCGAAATTGACGGTTCCACGCTGGCGCATCGCGAATGCACGGTGCATTCACTGGCGGTATTTAACCGATAAATTAATTGGCCCGACTTTCGGGCCGCGTTCCGCGGCAACGACACTTACGTAACGCGGCGGGGACCTCTAACCGGCAGGAAGTCTAATACGCGAAATTACTCAAACACGCGTATAATGGCGATCGCGTGTCTTGCTTGCACGTACCAATAAGCAGCGACAAACACGCTTCGGGGCAATCAATTGCAGCAAAACGTGCGTCCTCCCACGTATAGCACGATCGCTACTCCTCTCGCCAAGTCGGCCACATGAAATTCCTTCGGCCGGCTGTTCGGCTGCAACTGAAATCGCGACACGGGAAACGGCGCCTTATACGCAGCGCATTAATGCGTTGACTTCGACCGAGGAGGAACAAACATGCGGCCCATTGATAAGTAATCCACGGTCACGCGTTATGTACACTATGATATACCTGACGATAACGCTGCATTCGTCCACGGAACTGCTGTTCTGCCACGCAGCTTACATTCGCGAAGTTTACCTTGAAGTCAATGGAAGGGGACCTTGGGAGATTGTTACGAGCGCTATTTTCGATCTCCGAATCAGCAAATAATATTGTCTACTTGACAAAGCAGCTGATAAAATTCCCCCCTAGTACATTGCTGCATTTTCTATGAATATATTACCGTACGTTCTACGAATACATTAACATCTAAAAACCGCACGTTTCTTTTTTTTTTACGTGTATTTCGAATCCATCTGTACACCGAGATGACCGTACCGTTCACATTTTCTATTTTTATGAAAAATGTTGAAACTGGCCGGATTCTTCTCTTATTATTCACGGTAAACATTTAATATTCTGCTACCAACAGTAAATGTGCGTATATATAGTATCGATTGAGCACTTGGATGCTTATATAACGCAATGTAAACAACACGTGGATATTTATACGTGCAAGCTAAACAATTTTCTGACCTGAGAGACAGCGATTTATGACCAGGCAGCGCGCCTCATTGGTATCCAATAGCGACGCGCGCGCTATTAATGCGTATAATTAAAATAGTAAAAAAAACGACACGGGGAATGCGTTGCGTCGTGCGGCATGGAAAAATTCACTTGTTTATCTGCCACGTTCTCCAGAGTACGTATTATGAATTTATTCGGAAATGATTCCGTTCGGAATGATAGTCATTTGTCCTATGCTTGTCTTTGTCATTTCCTTGTCGTTTTCTTATCCTTGTCCTTTATTTTTCGAAATCGTTTCGAACGAAATCGTTTCCGAATAGATTCATGATACGTGTCCAGAATTGATGCGCCTGCACGTAGTAAAATCAGAATCGCCTCGCGATGCTTCGTATACAGGGATGTGCAAAATGGGTGTCCAAACCCATTTAAAATAAAAAATACAAAATAGTTGGAAGTTTTCCATTTGAAAATGGTAAATGTAAAATGCTTTTTGGATACCCATTTAAAATAGAAAATGGAAAATAGGCATTTTTAAAATGGTTTTTTAAAATAAACATGGTTTTTTCAATTTACATTTATATATATATATATTTATTTACATTTAATTAAATTCTTATCACACTTTCTTTATCAAACTTTCATAAACTTTCTTTTAAACTCTTTAAAAACTTTATATAAAAAAAAAATAAACTATATATTCTTAATACTTAAATGAGAAACAAAAAATTACATAATACATAAATACATTTACATATGGGGAGTTACAAAAAGTTTATTATCGTTAACAAACATTTACTTCATGTCTTCT
>NJRQ01000428.1:111308-133601 GCA_003063805.1 Aphaenogaster ashmeadi
GATTAATTTTTAGTTTACAAGAAAAATATATTTGAAATAAAAAATAGGTAATAAAAACCATTTAAATGGAAATGTAAAATAGTTTTTGAAAACATGTATTTTAAATGCAAAATACAAAATAGGCATTTTACATTTTATATTTCCATTTTAAATGCTTTTATTTCAAATAATGCACATCCCTGTTCGTATATTTCATCTCGCGAAAGCAGCTTCCTCGCGCAATAAACACTCGCCTGTGTGTGTATACGTATATACGTTTTATTTATGTGCGAGGCAACTCAAGCAGCCTTTATTGCGTTGTTTAAGATTCTTCAGGTATGCAGAGCACGCGCGAGGCAAATCAAAACTTGGGCTGTACACGGAATAATTATTTATCATTGCGCGCCGTTATCTGTCCAATTACGAACAATGAATGACGTATCGTTCGCGACGTAACAGCGCAACCGAACAAAGCGGCTAATAAAGCATAAATAAGACTTTCGTGATATCGCCTTGAGAATTATATCTGATAGCACCTTAATGCGCACTTTGCGCTTCGTGATGCATTAAGATAAAGAAGAGACAGGAAGAGGATCGAAATAGGCGCCAAGTGGTTAAACAAGAGACAAAATCAACAATGGAGCGCATAAACGATACAGGTACGTGCATCTTGCATTCCTCGACTATCCCCATTGTGCTCAGAACTGACTCCAAATATTACATTCCTGAAGCACGCGAGCGAAATGAAGAAAACAACTATTCAAATGGCGGGGAGTGGAAAAAGTTAGACGTAGTCAGACGCGTCTCGATTTACGTTCCTCAACAATACGAGCGACAAACAAATGTTCCTGACGTCGTATTCGGCACGAATCTAAGTAGATTCAACAGTGGCATTATTCGATGCATCAGGCCGTGAGCATCATTAGCTTATTAAGTTTGTTAAGCGAGGACGAAAGAAGACAACGTTGTGCATTGCGGCAGTGGTAAGTTACCTTCGGACATCGTTTCAGCTTGCTGCGATATTTCGACCTGCAATTTGTACGGCGATTTCTTTTTCTACCGCCTGAAATTTGCATTTCTATTTGATACTATCTGAGAAAACATTAATAATAGTCATCTTTCGGAGTATATTCTTACGACACATGAAAATGCCATTTTCATATTTTTTTATGAAGTAGGCGTTACTATTAGACACAAAATCGATAACTGAGAATATAAATAAGTCCAGAAGATTAATTAAGTGACATTGGGTATAAACAAGTGATATTTCAAACAATGTCAGTATTATTTTTTAACTTTCTAAGTTTTGTTTTTGTTATATGTAATCAGCAGAATTTCTTATAAAACTTTATATAATCGAGATTATTAAAATAAAACAAAATAAATAATAATTTATGTCTTAATAAGATTAAAACTGTTGCAGAGTCTGCCATCACTTTATCTGTTTAATCTCCATTCGAGAAATTTTATCATCCAAATGCAAATAAGCGACATTAAAAGATTACCTTTTAAAACCACTCATTTGCCATTAATAAATTTCATGAATGAAAACTAAACAGATAAAGTAATACCAAAATACAAATGTTTACAAGCTGTTGCATTTTAGTATTGCTTTAATTGTTCACTGATTAAAAGAACACTTTTAAAAAAAAATGTAATGTAAAATAATTAAAATATTAAAATATATATAAAAATTTTCTTATTATCTCCTGATTGCAATTAAAAAGTTAAGTAGTATTAGATCATAGATAATGTGATCCAATATTATTGATATTGCAGATGAAATCTTTTTAATGATAAATATTAGTAGATTGCATTTCGTTTCTTCTGAACTTATATATACTAATTCAACAATTCAAAATAAGTCTGTTGTGTCAAAATATGCATGACATGTTTATATCACCTAATGTTAAGATATTACTGAACACATATGAGAGCAACACAATTTACAGATAGTTAAAGACATAAATGCGTTATAAATTTTATGATCTTTGTTACGTTGCATAAAATAAATTGGCAAGCCGGAGTAAATTGATTTAGCCGTCAAGCTAGTACAAGGCGATTAGACGCCCACTATTACATCGATAACCATATCTAGGTCATGCAAATTATGGCGCAAAACTTTCTTTAATGTTTTATTTGATAACGCAATAATTACAGTTCTTTTTATATATAATTGCATAACTTCTTTCTTTTTAGTTTTATATTATATATCATTTCTTCTCGTAACACAATGTATGCGACAAATATGAAATCGCTTTAAAAAGTTAATCATCTAACGTTTATATACGTTTATTAACATTTTGTATGCATTCTTTTTAGTATCTTCTAAAAACACAAAATATTTATTTAAAATTTAATTTTTTCTATTTTATTATTACGTTACTGCTTAAAAATTTTAAATAAATATTTTGTGCAGCAGATAATAAAAAGACATATATAGACACTCATTATTATATTTTAAATTACTTTATAAATATAAATTTTATTGAAGTTTGTAAAAATACTAATAATTTTAACATATTAGCTTAATATTTGTTAAAAAACGCATCTCTCTAACAACGACCAGTATAAAAGTGGCGCTATCTCGAGACTACTATCATGAAATAACAAGAATAAAAGTTTCCTTCGTTCATTGGATAATGAATTGATGTAAAACTATTTCAGAAAACAAAACTTGATAAACGAAAATTAAATTTTGTTAAATTTGTTACTTCATTTTATAAATTTTTCTCCTAAATATATAAAAATCAAAAATTGGTAGATTGAATCGCTAGTAATAACTTAACAATATTATTCGATTATCGACAACAACTGGCCAAATTTATTACAAAATAAATATCATCATTTTTATTATTGTTTTTAGTTGTTTTTATCCTTTTAACCTTCTAATTATTCGGACTTATTTTGATCATTCGGTTCAGTTGATCAGTTCACATAAATATCTTTTGACTTGTGCACACATATATATAATGGGCCCTACTAATTTTATTTTTGACTATGTGATGTTTGGTTTTTATTTTTATCTTAATAGTGCATATATTTTAAAATTAGTGACATATATATCTCAAGGACTTCCTTTATATTCATTATTTTATGACACACAAGACACGTAAGCTTTTCTTTTTTATATTCTTGGATTTTTCGATTATTGATTGATTTTGCTTTGTTCGTTATTTATTTAAGTTATTCTATTTATTCTTATACATTATATTCTATTGAATTCTGACACTTTTCATAATATTAGCCGTCGTTTCTTTTTAATTTTTTCCAGCCTCAATATGCTTGTTCTGGGAAATTTTCATATATAAGGGATGTTCTTGTTAAGATGACAATTTTATACATTTGAATTAGGTATTGCTCCATTGTTTCTAACTAGATATATTAACTTTATATTTTATCATCTTATTATATTTTACAATTAATATTGATTTCAGTTGTACTTGAAAAGGACCCAAACCAAGGGTCGAAACGTCGTGATGATATTTATTTTGTAATAAATTTGGCCAGTTGTTGTCGATAATCGAATAATATTTCTAAATATATGTTCTTATATGATATAAATTGGTTTTTTATTCCATTATCTTGCAAAAATGCACTTAATTCTACGCGTACAATATATAAAATTTTATTTTTTTAAATATAAAACCATTACCATGCTTAAAGAACTGTATATTTATATATAATTTTACATCTTTGTTTCGTAAGTTGATTAAAATTATATGCTAATTGTAATTTGCAATGTAATCAAATTAAAAATTCTAGATCAATAAAAATTTTTGTTTACTAGTGCAGGAATACATATAATTTCTATAGGAATATCATTAATCTATATTTAATTGTCGAAATGAACCTTGAATACCTTCGAATTCCATGACAAGACAGGACGCTTTCGATTCCAGTAAACGAGCTTTCTCGTTTGTACGACTCAGCTTTTCATCTCGTAGAAACCAATCTCTGTTTTTTTCAATTTTTTCTTGCCACGCAGCTATGTGTGTAAAAGAGAGATATATAATATTATAAATTAAATTAATTTTTCAAAATGATTCTTGCAATTTTATTAAATTGTATATAGTATATACCATATAAATTAAATTAATAAATATTTTATAAATACGTTTATTTATAAATAATTTACAAAGTGGGAATACTTTTATATAATGGTGAAAAACACATCAATTATAAAATAAGAAAATTATATATTTACCATTTAATTCTTGAAAAGTGCCTGCTTTACCACCCCATTCATTAGGAAGTATATCCTTGTTCATATAAGCATGTAATTCTTCCGCACCACCGTTAAAAACATGAAACTACAAAGATAAAAAATATATTTTTGTATGTGTTGCCAGCTCATCTCTAAATCTAAATTTAGTGATTATTTTATTTGAATCTTTAGCTTTACCTTTTGAGTCAACTTTTCTTTTAGAAATGGATAAAATATATTGAATATATTAGTAATGGACGATGGTGCGTGAAGAAAGTAAACGCAAAATAATCGGAAAGGCATACTATCTTGCACCGCCAACATTGCCCGCCTTACGATAGATTGCGTTGGAGTGAATTTTGCGAAGTGCGACACACTAAATCCCTAAAAGAACAAATTTCTTTTTAAATAAACTACACTAAAAAAGATTTCAATGGTGAACAATTTCATTAGTAAACAATTTACGAATAATTATGTCCTTAAAAATGAAAGCTGGGGGAAGTAAAATAAAATATTTTCTTTGACAATTTTACATCACTTTTATCCTACATTTAATTTTCACTTACTAGACTTTGTTAATGAAGCTACGCACAATTTCATCTATTTTCGAAGTAACAGCAGCATAACTAGGTGAGAGTGCGCTTAATGTACTTTGCGCTTAAGTGCAACCTTCCATATTCTATCCCTTAGCTCTATATCCAACCCTCTATCCTCCTTAAAGTATCAGCATGTGAGTTCGTTATATCATAAAAAATGCAATTAATTAAAGCAGTGACTATTTTATATTCGCTTAGAAAATTTACACTTTAGAACCAAGCAATGCCAAAAAATCTTCAAGATGTTTTTATGCCCTGTCCTACGTAAATGTATTAATAATTATGGTTCTAATGTGAGGATAATGATAAGATAAGCACATAAAGCACAATAAGAAAGGAAGGCAATAGCGCAGTGTCATACCTCGAGATCTATGATCATAATATTGGACAAGCAGGATTCCTCCATCAAACGGATATCAAATATCATTAAAACACGTCTGACTATCGCTTGAAACGAGAACTTCTCCACGTCGGTGTCACGTAATCGGAAGATGTTGACACGGTATCCTTCCTCGGTTAATGATGGCAGAGTGAAGTAGTTTCTAACGAAAATATTTGTTTAGAAATACATATAACAGTAAATTTAATCAAAACTTTCTGATTTGTCTTAAAACCATCAGCTGCTTAAACTTCCTCCTTTTAAAGACTATTTAAAACCGGGTGGAAATGTAAGATTTATTTACGCTGTATTGAAGGAGTCTCGAATGTCTTGAGATTGCGGATCGCGAACGACGAAAAATTCCGGTAAGGATGTTCGGATGGTGTAGTATCTTTCCAAGATTAATTTACACCTCTCGATATTGTTCTTGCAATTGAAAAGAAATATCTCCAGTTTGCCGTCGTCTGCAATGAGCAAAAGATGTATGTAATGACCACATTCCTGCAAAATGTCACACGGTTTCGTTGAATATATATATATATATATTCTTTACTTAATTTGAAATCTCAATATCGTTGTCAAGTATTTTATTTTTTTCACTTTTTAATAAATTAATTTTTGCCATAACTTGTTATTTAAAATCTTGCAAAATTTGTTATTAAAGAAAAATTTACTATTTATACTCTCCTCTCATTTTTTATAAGCTATGGATATATAAAATACTAAAATTTGTTTTTTATTTAAAACATTTTTGTATATCTCTTATATCGTTTTGATATATACTTGGAAATATATAAAAGTCGATTTTTTCAAAGGGGCATTTTATTTTTAACCTGCGTAAGAGCACTTATAAAAAAATATGTGTCTCTTATTTTGCTTTATATTATAACATATTCAAAACTCATAAAAATTGGGAGGAGGATTGAATTTGTTTCTTTGTCAGTTTAGATATTTTGTTTAGGTACTTTTCAATACTTGCATATTACAATTATACTTTTATAACATTGAAGTGGTACGTTATTGTCTTCGACATGATTAGAACAATTTGCGAACAAACCTATATGATTCGGCAAGTGCGGCTGTTTGGAGAGCCATTCTCGAAGCGCTCTGATATCTTGTTTTCTCATTTCCGGGTCAGATGGAAGTTCCTTGTCTATGCGTTTCTGTTGCGCCGGCGTTGGCGGTAACAACGTCATGATTTTCTGAGACAACCACCAAATCGATATTGTTGTCTAGCCACACGATGCGAAGATTGCAAGATTTGGTGCAAGAGAAGAATAATTTCGATAGTACTGTAATGGAATCACATACATTTTACTGTAATGTACATAATTTTACTGTTAGTTTGTTACTGTAATGGAATCACATACATTTTATTTTTATTATTATTATTATAACACTGTATTATTTAATATATAATATATAATTTTCACATTTTATAATTAAACACTGGTTTTTGATAATTTTGTAAATACTGTAGCAAGGTTTGCAACAGATATAAAATATTATATAAGATACAGATATAAAATAACGGATTTACCGCACAGTGCTACAACACTTATTTTTAAAAAACGCACAATTTCTTTTGTCATCGATGTGTTTGCTAAACGGTGCGAGATTGCATCTGTCGTTTACTTTCGCACTTTTCCTATCAGGACAGATAAAGATAGCACTAGATCATACGTCTTCGCAGTTTAATTTTCTCATTTTAGCGAACAAATATTTGGTTACAAATTCCGAATACCGTCTGATGAACGCTGTTTATAGCACAGACTTCAAAGAATTTTCAATGTTAAACAGAACACAGGAAATGTATAATTTACACGTTTGCCGTTTTTTTTGTATTTTTATGATAATCTTGCTTCACGCTCTTCAGTATTTGTGCGCATCTACATGGTTCACATAATTAGTCATAGTCTATTACATATCATGGATTATGTAATTAGTAGCGCATCCTTTATATCACATATTACAGAATGATTTATTTACTGCTGCGAAGACGTTTCCGTTCGGCGCTACGTAAACGATATTTACCTCTTTAAAATATGTGCTTAAGAAACGAAGGTGAGGAAGTAATCGGAAATAATACACATGGGCGAGTCAGAGAAACGTAAAGAAAGAGAATGTGTACGTGACGCGAATTCCATCTCGCGGGCGACCTCATTCCAAATTATTTCCAAATTTCGAACGCACATTTTTTTGAAAGCCGATCAGCCCGTTGAATACTGATTAGCTCAACGACAGTTCTCGGTTGTTATCGCGAAAGTGAATGACAATCACGGAACGAAACAGCAACGTCGTCGTTTATGCGAATTTTTATATATATATATATATATATATATATATATTTATTTATTACCACGTTTTCCATAAAGAGAATTAAAATTAAATCAAAAAATAGAATTGACATCAATAAGTTAAGTTTTTAATTTTTAATGTTTAAATTTGAAGGTTTGTTACACTTTGCATGTTATGCGAGCAACAAAACGGCAATAATTCAAATGTCTCATTTATAATTGTTAGGACTAACAAATTTACACTGTAAGATTTAAGGCGAAAAGAAAGAATAATAAAAGCATGATTGACTAATTGACTTTAAGATGATCCTTTTTCTGGGAATTATAGTGACATTTACGAGACAATAGCATATAAATAATATATAAAACTAAAAAATATTATGTAAAACTTGTAAAATAAAAATATTTCTTTATATCGTGTCATAAAAATATTTCTAATTTAAATTCTAAATAATTTGCAGCTCCGAGTTGCAGCTTCATATAATCCAGTTGCCATACAATCGTATCACGTACAACGAGTAATATTGCAGATATACCGGCGAAAATCATAGAGTGGATAATATACGTGAGAGGAATTTTATGTTGGAAAAGGTGGGGTGATCGTAGATGATATAATAAATATTAATAGATATAGAAATAATCAAAGTTGGGAAAGATATTTTATAAAAGTAACTAGTTATCGTTACCGTTCTTTTCTCTGAAAAGTAATTCATTATCGTTACTCGTTACTGATTTTAAAAAATAACTCGTTACCGTTACTGTTACTCAATAATTAACAAGTTATTACTATTTTTATTACTTTTTTCTTAATATTAATATATAATAGAATACTGATATTATATACGAATTTCTGCAGTAAATACAAGTAGGAAATATCATGGAATTCTATCCTCGAGTAAAGGGATAAAATTTGGAATTTAATATATTCTAACTTTATACATATATATGATTATATTATATATATTTTTATACACATTATTATAAAGAAAAATGTAAAAAAAACAAATTGCGCTAAGTGTAGCCAATCAATCTTGATACTTTTACGAAGAAACGACAATTTGATTTGGCTACATGACTGAGAGATTGATTTCTAACATCATGGATACAATGGATTAATAAAATTACATTTTAAATATTAAATTTTTTGAACCTAAAATATATTTTAAAATTATGTAAAAAATAAGATTTTTTAACCTCTGTAAATATAATTCGCTAAGACTACATAATTCTCTTTTGTTCGTAACATCTCTTCTTAAAACATAAATTTCGATCTTGTTGAAGAATTTATAAATAAAAAAGCAATCTCGCGCAAATTCTATATAATTTCAATTATATTTAACTTATATTCAATTATATTTAATTATAATTTTAATTTGAAGCGATTATATATATATATATATATAGTGTTTTATGGAATTATTCACAGAAAGCTTAAAGGAAGCATTTGAGAACTGATCTTGATATTGCGACACTTACTTGTTCCTTTGCAATAGTGACAAAAGATCACACAAGCTTCATGTGAAAATCGCGCGCGTTCCACTGCGGAGCCCAGCTTGACGAGTGAAGAAATACCTTCCGCGGTTCCTGTCACTCAGGATTTCTATCTGCTCGAAGCAAAACGGTTCTTCTCTTCCTCGCGCTACTA
This sequence comes from Aphaenogaster ashmeadi, assembly GCA_003063805.1. Classification (NCBI taxonomy): domain Eukaryota; kingdom Metazoa; phylum Arthropoda; class Insecta; order Hymenoptera; family Formicidae; genus Aphaenogaster; species Aphaenogaster ashmeadi. The sequence goes on from NJRQ01000428.1 coordinate 120,412, forward strand.
CACCAAGTTCCCCACCATTCGGGCATTATACGCATATGTAACACACCGCGTAGGAAGAATGTTCACGTACAGCCTTGTGACACTCAGCACGTGCGTGAGAATACAGAACCGCCCGTCTCGACGTTTTCGTAACGAAACTCCACTGACGTGACTGATTTACAAGGATGAGTATCGGTTTCGGTCATTGATCTCGCATGAAGGTAATGAGTTTTGTAAAACACTTCGAAGAAACATTCACTGGAATAATAAATAATCTGCGGAAGAATTCTTACTTTGCTAGCTGAAACATTAATTTCATGAATTTTATTAAAAGTTTATTTTATTAAATTATATAATTTTATTAAAAAGTTTAATATACATAATTTAATACATTATAAATAATCTTTTTAATAAGACAATTCATGATATCGAATCATATTTTTGGCAAATACTAAAGTATTACTGAAAGATTTGATTTTTGAGGTTCAAACTTTGTTTATGCAATTAGCTTTAATTCTAATGATTTGTATAATCTTTTAATTAATTAAATTAATTAATTGAGTAATTAATCAAATTTTTCGAAATCTGTTCTCTTAGTCTTATCTGTCAGTTTTAACTTCTTTATCCACATACTTAACTTAAAAAAAAACAAATATATCATTAAACTAGCAGAATATAGAAGCAAATTATGGGCCGAAGAAGACCGAATTTGAGAAGTATTAAGCGAGTATTACAATTTCTCTTTATAGCTAGCTCACATAATGGACCGGAATTATAATCGTTAAAATACAATTGTTGTTTGTATATTATGCCGTATTTCTAAACTTTTCAATGGAGCAGTGTATCTCGCCAGTTATGGTAATCAATGCGCCGTGCATCCGGTTATAAAAATATGTATACAAAATTACAAGTTTCCGCAAGAATATTTTAAAAGTCATAGATTACTCTGCCTAGCACGGAGCGTAACGTTATAATACGAAATTACCATAGCAAATGCATATTAACAATTGATTATGCAACATACACCAAGACGCGCAAAACATGGATAATTATACTTAAAGTGCTACAAACCACAGTCTTCTGCTTAAACATAAAAAGTACATGGTTTGAAGTTTAAAGAACACGCGAAATGCAAGAATAGGCAGGTTAAACTCGCACTTGAAGCACAAGAACTTGTCAGAGATAAATGCAACTGCATAATGCGATAATCTCTAACATCCCAGGTTCATTCGGAAATTAATGATTGCACGTGAGAGATATTACAATTTTGCACGACGTGATATAAAACCGACGAAATTTTCAGCTTCATTTTTCCAACCGCGAATTAGCGTTGCAGTTGACAGCTGGCAGCAATGACCATTGGTCGTTTTATACTTCATGTGTTACTATTACGTTGTTATTGTAGAGCAATTTGTGGCGTTGATATAATTATACATACATAATCGGAAATTTTGTTATTATATTTTGAAGAATTAAATTCATCTATTGGGACATGAACCTGTAAACGTCATCTTAAATCACAAAATGCGAAGTTTCTCGCGAGATGGTGGATTGTATTACTATATGCAACAGCGCTTGCATAACATGCATCTGGTGTATCCTCTTTTCGGTATGGTACGAACTCGTGATAATCGTGGATCGTAAACCGAGCGATAAGAACATGCTAAAACATGTTTGTTCTGCGTGTTTCTTGGGTAAAGTTATTTTTTTCCTTAGTTTCCCAAGATTCTCGAAGAATCTTAGAAAAGTGGATTCGAGCGAGTGTTGCGTGCGTAAAAAGCCGATGCAGAAACATCGAAGAGCACATTCGCATGATCTACCGAGATGCGTGAAAACTGGCTCAGTTCATGCGCGACGGAGATTCAAGGATCCTTCTTGCGTCAAACGTAATCGTGAAGATCAACAAGAATGTCGATCGTGCCACAGAGAAAAAATGTGCACTCGATTAGGAGAACGCCGAAACGTGCATCAGTGCATGGAAAAGAATAAGGAGACGTCGCAGATATGTAGCAGGCAAATTGAACATTCGAATAATTACAACAAATCGGATGATTCTTTGAATAAGAAGAATAGTATAAACGCAGACTTAAAAGCAAACAAAAGTGAATATTGTGTTTGTAAAAGATCTTGAGGTAAAAATTGGCGGCATTAAAAATAAACGTAAAAACCAAATAAAAATATCGATAAAGAATGTGCTGAACAATTCTTTCAGCGAAAAAACCAACAGTGACATTGATTAAATCAGAGAAACACATATCTTTAAAATACCTCGTGTTCATTAAGAAGGGTTTGTTGGTTTTTTAAAATAAAGTTATGTAAATACAACAAATAAGATAAAATCTCAAATGTTAATCTTGCTAATCTTATCTTGTTAATCTTGATTTATAAATATAAAATATTTCTTTTTGATCTTTATCTTACAATTTATGATATCTACATAGCAAGTTTATATTGTTAATTTATTAATCTGTCATGACAATATATTAAGAGTCAGTGGCGGCTATGTTAGCCTCGAAATTCTGCTCGGCGTTATAATCACGCTTTTTATCCGTCGTGTCTTTCTGGATGACAATTTCCTTGAAAGGAGCTTGCGCTGAATTAATATCGAGATCGTTATCGACAATCTGCACAACTTTTTGGACGGTTGAAAACTCCATTACGACCGTCGATTTCGTATCATTTTTCGTCTGAGAAGCTTCTGACATTCTGCCTTTTTCATCGAACTTCCTTGCTTCCAGTCCATCTCTGAAATGCACATTTCAGTACACACATAGTATATATATTATACATAATAATAAATTATAATAATATTAAAGATATATTATTTAAGAGATGGGATATTCCACAGAAGAAATTTGTTTCGACTCAACTGGCCAATATTTAATTTAAATTAATATATTGCGATATTTTTCGACCATGGGTTTTGGCCGTTTCTAAAGAGAATGAAATTAAATGTAAAGAATTTGTTGCGAAAAATTTTACCTCAGCCAGGATTTGAACCTGGACCTCCCTACAATATATTATTTACAACACGAAAATGAACAAATAAGAAAAGAGCAATGAAATAGAATGCAATTTACAGGAATGATATTTTCTCTCCACTTTTCTTTGGATACTCCAAACCTTTCTTAGATCTTTTCTTTTGGCATTTTTTACTTCTGTGATCGCGACTACCATTCGTCCCGGACTTACTGACAGCATTAGCATTCACATAACTGTCAAAATCTACTTTTCCTGGCTTTTTGGTAGTTTGTAAAGTATAGCTCTTCGATCTCTTTGAATCGAATTTTTGTTGAGTAGTTTTCCTAGGACAACAACGATGGCCCTGATATTGCCACCTGATATACAACGAAAAATTGTCAGTAACACATATAATTATAATATGTATTTAAATAACGTCGAGAGAACTATTTGCACTTTAGTCACAGAAAATTTCAACAAAAAATGAAGCAGTTTGCAGTGAATAATTACCACAATGCGCAGGTCGTGACTGTGGAACTGAACATGAAAATGCAATTCAGCACTGTCAAAACTATTAGTGATTCCAGCATGATTCGCCAACATTTTCCCTCGCAGGAACGATTTATCGCCTGCGGTTACTTTACATCAAGGCACAATTACTGCTAATTTTTTAGAAAATTTTTTTTACAAAAAACAGAAACCAAATAACAAATACATGACCACTTTTAGTAACGACGACCATTTATGCCAACTTGATTGAATCCGATATTTCTAATTACACTAAGAGCGTAACAACGTTCAGAGTAGACTAAAATGCTTAAATATATGGTCTGTTCTTTTTGCTGCACTTTTGAACTAGTGCAATAAGTTAGAATGAAAGAAAATATATTTCATTCTAACTTATTGCACTAGTTCAGAAGTGCAGCCAAAAAGAACAGACCAATAATTTCCAACGTATGATATTCACTTTATAAATTATATTTTATTTGTTACATACTTGAAAACATGTTTGAAAATAATTCAATTATATTCAAATTTTAACAGATTAATTATGTTCTTCTCTTATAAAGCAACTGTTACACATTATCCTTTATGTGTAACAGTTGTAGAAAAAATACGGCAATGATCTACTCGTGTGACATATTTTTCAATTTCGACAGGAATGCCTCGCAGAGTTGGCAGGTGACGATCAGGAATCGGAAAGGGAAGATATGCAGGAAGTATGTACAGATTACCATAACTGTTGACAGGGGAACCGGCCAATCAGCAACCCTGCTATGCCGTAGACCTTCTCTCTGCGGGAGTCCTTCTGGGGCCCTTTGTGGACATCGGGGCGCACAATGGCGCGGTAACCGCAATATAAAAACGGTGGTCTCGAGATCCCCGATCCGCGCATCTGTGTGACGTAATATAATGATGATATTACGGCTTTTCCCCCTATCTTTCGTTCACGGATCAAGCAGCCTCGGTTGCAGTTTCCGATGCCACAATCGGCGGACCACCCTGAATGATCGTGCGCGTTACCGCCTGCGGCGAACGCGCCTGCTGATTTATTTATTCCTTCGCTGTTCGCGACAATTAGTATTATTAACGGAAAACGAGCGAATATTATACTGGAAATAATTTGCTGATTCGCAAAGAGGGAAGCAAAAGAATACTTTCCATATTATTGTTTTCTATTATAATTAAAAATTAACCCCTCCCTTTATGGAGGGGAGCATCCTTTTATTTATATATTCTTATAAAATTATTCTGATAATATGTCTAAGCGGCTTTTAATTATAATTTATGATTACAAAAGTTTGTTAGAGGATAACGAAATATTTCCGTATTTAAACTTGAGAATTTAATTAAGAGAAATAATGACTTAACTAAGAGAACTGAATTAAGAGAAATAATTTCAAAAATATTATATATTCCATCCAGCGGATTTATTTTATTAGTTCCTTAACGGACATTTTATTTGTACAACATCAACTTCTGTAGTACGAGAGTTCTCTTTAATCGAGACGCTACAAACTTCTCTATACGTCAATTCCGCTTGTGTCCAGGCGTGCGAAAAAATATCTCGATTTTACGCGTTTGTCACACAAGTGGCCTATGAATTATCGTCGTTCTTTCATCCCGAAAACGTCCGATCTCGCGCGTCGAGATCCTCTCCTTAGCTCGCGCAGACAGCCGTCCCACGTATAATATCGCGGCCACTTGTCGTTCCATTCATCAGCGACCGCAGGCTCCTCTTTAGCCCGTCAAGCTTAGGAAAAACGAGTAGCTTTTCACTCACCGTGCTCGTCACGCCGTTTCTCCCCGTGTGCATCGAGAGCGCGCTCTTTCCTCGTGGCGTCCTAATTTATTGGCCAACCCCATTGTCACCGCCCTTAAACGCGACCACACAGAATGCGAACGACACCTTTATGAACTCCCACGCCATTCACGATTACGAAACCGCCCTCGAATTTTCTTACCCCCGCGTCTCCGCGCATTGTGAGCCCCGCTCTCCCCTACACGCCGATAATCGCGACATCCATTCCCCGCTTTTGTGCATTTAACTTTACACGTCGGATAGACACCACGGCCGACGTCGCGGACGACGCTCGCGGGATATTCGTGATTCGTCGGCTGTGACGGCCTCGAGAGAATCGGTGACAATGCCGAGAAAATATGGGGACAGTCTAAAACGTATCTCCTAAACCACGACTAAACTCAATAGAGAGATATACGTATTGTATTATTATTTAACAGTACAACGACAGATAAATTTTTTTTAAAGAAGAAAAACTGTGAATTAAGAAAGAAATAACACCAATTGTTTTGTTTCAGGAATATATAAAATACTCACGCTCTTCGCAATGTTCACGCTGTCGCATATTTTTCATTGACCTAGTGACATACACGTGGTTGAAAAATTACAAATTACAAACATCTGAGATGGCACGATAATCCTTGTCTATTCTTCGGTAGGTAGCTTGGTCGTTCACTTACAATTCAGCGAAGAAGATGAAGAAGTTAGTAGGCAATTATGATAATATAGTCTTTAACAATACGGTCTCCAGTGGCGTGCTGCGTCATTGACTGTCATGAGGCCCTTTGTATGGACAGTCAAGGAAAGGAGGAAAAGAAACGAGTCAAGAACGAGACTCATCTAGTCAACCATAACGAAGCAATTTTGCACGGCTACTCGGCCAAAACGATAAATAAGCTGGACGCAAGCTGAATTTCGCATTCAACATACAACATGTATTTCATTGAAGATTCTATCAGCATAGTAGTAAATGAGGTCCCAGTCTTTTCTTCCGAATGTCATCAAAGGCTACTGATAGGTCCGGTCCAAATTCATGATATTTATGTTCTTTGAACTCCCGGAAAAATGTTCAGGTTATATCCATTTACGTTAATTTGCTAATATCACAAATATTTTCTAATTTATTCTCGATTCTAATTATCTAAGTAAGATAATTGTTCACTCTTTGAAAGGATTAGGCAAATTGAAGAATACGATATACCACTTTATAAAATATAAAATATAGAAAAGCATCTTTTTAAAATCATTAATAGCCACATTTTTTCTCTTAAATTTTTATGTAATTAACAGAGTTACATTTGATTTTGATTTTCAGTTATTTGATATGAGTTATAATATAGTAAAATATAGTAAACCGATATATTACTTTTAAGCTGACAATTACTTCTTTTTCTTTTTTCGTTTGCTTTTTCTTTCTTTTACTGGCTGCTTTGTAATTTCCTCTACCACTTCCGATTCGTTCTCATCTTCTACATCTAACTCGGCAACGGTTTGCGGTGGCGCAACTACAGTCACAGGTGCAGGTATTGATGGTATTGGCGGTTTTGACGGTGGTTTGGGTGTTCTGAGTTCAAGTTCGACGTTTCTGTTTTTCTGTTCGGAATATTCTGCTTTCTTTTTAATCCTTAATAAGAAGATATTCTGATTGCCTTCTGTTATATGATCGCTATATACTTCCTGCGTTCCCGAGCTGAATTGAGGATAGACAGTGATGGTCTTGCATTGTTGTTCATCTTGTTCATCATTGCATGATCCGATCTGCAGAAATTTAAATTATATATTTTTTTTCGACAGATTTAAATTTAAATTGTAAACTTTCTTAATATTTTTGTTTCCTCCGATTTGTTTTTTAATACACAATTTCTTTTAAATAAAGACTTTGCATAGATTAAAAATCTATATAATGAAACTATGTTTATCGATTATAAAATTATAAAAATATATAAAGCGTTTCTAAAATTTGAAATAGCAGTTCTTGATTTGCAATATGATCTTGTTTTACTCGAATTTATAATATCAATATTTGCGCGAGTAAAAAACCGGCAATTTCTGAAAATTTGGAATTGAACAGAACAAACTTTATAGGCGATAGTTTGCGATTTATAAGGATCTTCCTTTCCATGGAAACGTAATGCCGAGTGGACACGAAATACAATGCGATCGTCATAATCTGCATTGATTATTTTAGGGCCTGTTTTGCTCGTCGGTCTTTGAATTTCAACACAGTCACAAGGTGGATCCCAATCTTCCCGTTTCTTTCTTGACTTGTCTTTGTCTTTCTCCAATCTGATAATTAGCTGGTTGCTAATCATCTCTGCACCGATTTCTTGATAATATTTTGAACTAACATCCTTGACGAGTAAATGTGATGAAGACGATGGCGGACAAGGTAGATGAGATATTGGAGGACAGAGGCACGTATCTTTTGTTAAATCAGTTTAAAGTTATCATGTATATAAGATAAAATATTTACATATTTTGTTACAAAAATATTATATAAAATTATTTCATTCATAATTTAATTGTACCTTGTTTTATTTCTTATTAATCTATTTAGTAACTATATGATATAATAATTATATAATATAAAAATAAACGATTATTCTCAAAAATGGAACATTGGCTGAGATGTTAGATTACATCCCAAATGCAATGTTGATTAACACTTATGTCAAACTATTAAAGAACAATAGGCTCTTTTTATATTTACCTTTATCATTAGAAAATTGCATTTTTACGGATAATTTGAAGTTTGTGATGCAGTGTTTATTAAAAGCAGATTATTATTTATTTACTTAATGTCCCATTTTTGTAAAGATGTGGTTGGGATTGTATACATGGATTGTATAGTTTGCTAGAATCGATATTTCAATCCGGCATATATTCACACTGCGCATTAAAAAACAAATATATGTCGCGGACTTGTCATTTCCCATAAATCAGTAACATCATTCGGATCATGTCACCATTCGGATAACCTGGTCAAAATTTATGTAACAATTTGCCATCATGTTACCCAATAAGCCCTGTTATTCACATACGTAACGAAAACGGAACAGTAAAAATGATTGCGGCAACTTACAACTGTGGCTGTCCAGCAAAACTGTCTTCCCTGACCCCTGAAACAGTTGGATTGCAAATCCCTTGTTCACCTTGCTGTTTTCAACCATACGGCGCTCTACATCATTCGCAAATACAAGCAACACAATGTTGTACGCAGTCTAGAACCATAAAAAAACCAAAGCATATCTATCCAACATCCGAAGGCGAAGTTTGTTGCTGCATCAATCGTAAAAGTTTTCGCCATATTCCGCCATGTTCAGAACATATTCCTTCCACTTATCACCAGTCACTCTACAATATTCTTATTATTGCGTTGTAGATGCATTTAGGATGTACTCGACCCCTTCACGCGAGCCAGTAAGCGCTGCAGTGATCTCTGCATCGAAGGAGAGCATGAACAAGCAGTTTCCGAAGAGCACAAGCGAATCGAAGTTGAAGAACCTTGAGATGTCCAACACGGAACAAACTCCAACTGACAAAGTCGTATCTGAGATTGTTAGAAAGGAGCAGCCGTATAAAGAGATCGAAGCTGTCATCAATGACAATCGCGTCATCGTCAGGATGCACAAGGAGCCGGTCAAAGAAGAGTACGATCCCCCGTGCGAATGCATTGGTCAAGTATCTTCAAAAGAGTCGGCACTGAGCCAAAGAAAATGCAACGACGACGTCGTGTTCGATATGACTCACGGAAATTTAGAACTCTGTCGTACTCCTCGAGAAGGTGCGCCATCGATGAAGAAAACCTGCGAGGAGGCGGGATGTCGCACGGTCACGTTGTATCCAAGCATAAAAGAAGATGCCAGGAGCGCTTATCGTATGGAGAGCAGGGAAGTTAAAAAGTCGAAAATAAAAAGACCAATCGATCTTGAGGAAAATCCAAATATATTCTTATTGAGAATCAGGAAGCACTGCGATAGTGGCGATAAAAGACAACAGATTGATCTTGAGTTCCGAGCACCGCGTCCATGGCTACCAAGAAAGAAGAAGGATCTCCTTAAACCTGAGGGATTAGAGGAATATGAAGATGCTGATAAGGAATATGAAGCTGACGCTGACAAGAAATATGAAAGTGACGCTGACAAAAAATATAAAGATGACGCAGATGACACTGACGAAAGGATTGATGCTCACAACGAGAATGACAAATGAAAAATATTAATTTTGCAAAAAAATACTGAAATACTTTTAAATGTATCTTTTGTTCTTTTAACTTAAATTAATATTTCTCGTCATTTCATAAATAATAAATTATACATAATAATATCATTAACATCTTTGCATGAAATATTATGCGTATAAAATGATGTATAACAAAAAGATTCTTTTAACTTTATTTTATAAATCAAAAAACGAGAAAAATTAAAAAAACGAGATTAATATTACAAAAATATATTATTAAAAAAATGAAAGTTTTTTTTAATATATCTCTTTTTTGTTTTAATTTCAATTAACAATCATAGATAGAATTATACTATTGCGTTCTTACATACACGGAGAAAATTTTATATTAAAAATTACTATGTATTTCAGTAGCCGTGGACTATTGCTGGAATTATAAAAATTTTTACTATGTAAAACAATGAAAAACAGTAAAAATTTTTAGAATTTCAGCAATAGTTCACGGCTACTGCCATACATAGTAATTTTTAATATAAAATTTTCTCCGTGTATATATTATCGTGTTAGAATTTTAAATTAATATTATATATTATATTTCAGTTTCTATTATATCTAGGAGAGAGAGAGAGAGAGAGAGAGAGAGAGAGAGAGAGAGAGAGAGAGAGAGAGAGAGAGAGAGAGAGAGAGAGAGAGATGCAAAAAGATAATTAGATAATTATTTTTCATATTGGGTTGAAGAAAGAGTACAATAAGGTCCATTATATTCTCACGAGATTAATCTTAGGCTATCAGCGTGATGCGGATAATTATTAAGCGTAGCAAATTGAATTTCCGGAACATGTGAGAATAAGAAACAGAACTCGGTAGTCAGCGCCTCTACTGAATTCTTTGTGTGCGCTTAATTTGTCTCGGATCAGGTATATCGTTTCAAAATGATAGAGCCGCAAGTCCGTAGAAAATAACGCTACAGGTGTCGTACGTTCCTCTTTTTGGAGTAATCTGTCCGTTGGCTTCAAAATTATTTTTAAGCAAATACAATTTCTTTATTATTACATAGAATATTTATTGTGCAATTTTATTTATTTGTGCAAAAATTTTTATATATTTAAATTCGTTAACGTAATTCTATATTTCTGGATTTAATTTTAATTCTGAATTTATTTTTTAAAAGGAGAGTTTTCGGTATATTTTACAAGTCGATTCCATCAATTGTAAATGTTGTTTTATTGAAACGTATTTCTATTTTAATATATTTTGCAAGAATTTTTATTGTGTATTTTTTCGCTTCTGATGTCATAATCTGACATAGTAGTGGTGAGTAAACAGGAGCCTTAATAAAAATATTTATTACTACAATCAAAACCGGTGATAATGAATCTACATATTGTGTAAATTTCTCGAATCTTTTTACACGTTTTTGATATATTACACATGATACATGTGAAATCCAGTATCATAGAACAACACAGACGTAGTCGTGGGGCATCCTAAGAAGCATCGCTGCTGAGAAAATTGCCGTGTATCACATTTTGTATTCCCGAAGATGTTCAGACGAAGTACCTACGACAGTGAGAGCGCGGAAGAAAGAGATCTTGAAAAATCTCCGGATCGATTCTCACGACTCGAAGCTTGGAGTCAGGTGCGCGCGTGAATGGACTTCTGACTTTCATTCATCTCTTCTTGGAGATTCGAATAGCCACCCGCCCACTAAGGCCCCCATTTTTTGACGTCCGACAGTCTCGGAAGAATAGAAAGGAGGGTAAAGAAAAAAAACGATGATTTCTCAGTAAAGTGCGTGACCCGAAATCGAGCCGTTCTCGGGCGTCCAGTTCTATTGACGCGTATAATGATAAGCCAAAGCTTATTTGAGCAGACTGTGATTTTTCAATTCACCTGATAGCTTTTCATGGTTCTGGATTAATGCTCGGATTTCCATGACAGATTGTGTGATTTAACAGTGCAGCAAATCACCCGATGTACAAAATAATAGTACTGAACTGCCTCTAACAGAAAAAAAACTAAATTGAAATAATGTTTTTAATTTAAATAGTTTTCAGAAAAATTATATTTTGTTTCAGCAATTAATACATCAATAGGTATTTTTAACTATTTTTATCGATATTAATATTAATCATCAAATTTTGAAATAGAAGATATCCATTTGAATAAATTGATTACTTACAGTATTCATCACATCAAGTTTAATTATCTATTTATCTTATATCTATTTGATATTTATCTTATCTATTTGATATAAATTTATATAAATTTTCCCTCGCTATGTGCAGCGTTAGAAAACAAAAACACGAAAAGAAGATATCCAGTACAAAATTTATTACTTTGATATTTATACTTTGATATTTGATTTTATAAATATTTAACAAAACACATTGCGTCATGCACGTGCCACGTAAAAACATGTTGGTAGAAGCCATATAGATATGCATTGACAATCGCATATTAATATACGTGTTAATAAATCATAGTACAAGACAAAAGAAGATAATTTGTCAAGTCAAAGCAATTAACAGAAGTAGAATAATTTTTTTTATTAATAGTTTTGATAAGAAAAATAGTTATAAATATAAAACTAATGTGTACGTGTATAATGTATTTTTAAAATAATGAACAACGTATAGCTCGTTATCATTTTTTAACTGAAACATACGATACACATATTTCGTATTATAATAAATACATACCTAATGTTACATAAACGAATTCTAAGGTCCCACGAAACACATGTGTCTTATCACTTAAATGGCTTGTTATTGATAGCGTTGTTTTTTACCAACGGCTGGCAGCATTTTATATGTTTAAACAAAAACAAGTATCATTAAAATTTTTCTACACATTCTCAACATTTTTAAAATAAAATTTGAAACATAAGTTTATTAACATGTTTGCTTAAAGAGGTGATATTCAATTTTAATTTTTAGACATTGTTATTGCATTAAAAAATATATATAAACTGTATAACAATAAATCAAATTTTATTTTACTCTTAGAACATCCATTATAAATCTTGGAACATTCATTTAAAGAAGTGATAATACTTTTAATACTTTTTCATCGAATGATATCGTTTAATTACAATCTTTTACTCTATAAATGGAATATTCAAAATTCACAAACAAAGTTAGTTGAACTTTTTTTCTTTGATGCAGCGCATACTTTAAATAGCAAGTATGTCAAATAAAAAAATGAAACAATATAATGTTATATCCGAGAAAACAATTGAAGAAGCATCATATTCCTTGTATTCTTAAAGAAATGAAATATTATTTAAATTCATGTAATAATTCAAATACGTATAATAATACTTATCCAGCTGTTTATAGAAGTCTTTTAAACGAAAAGTTTATTAATACTTTCCTGATCGTTTAAATATTATTAATCAATATATGCACACATACAGGGTGTTTCTTAAGTAAGTAGACAAACTTGAAAGGGATATTCCATGGCTTATTTTAAGAAGAAAAGGTCCTATAAACATGTGTCCTAAACTGCTTCGTTTTAAAAATACAGGGTGTCAAAGTTGTGCAAAATAAAATAAAAATTTCGAAATTCTGGAGAACGTTTAAGGGAATACGATACTGTTGAGTCGTTAATCAACTGTATATGTAAAATCTCAAAATCGCAATTACCGGCCAACGAGGATATCTAAAATATGCAGTTATTCAGAAAACTATGTACTATGTTTCGAAGTAAGAGATATTATACCGTAGAAATTGCATTTATCTATTTTTTACTTTGTATTGAATTG
>NJRQ01000429.1:13499-23657 GCA_003063805.1 Aphaenogaster ashmeadi
ACATTTTTATTGTCTAAATATAACACGCTGAATAATAACAACGTAATAAGATTTGTTTTTCTGTAGTTGAGTGATGACAATGTAAAGAGTGGCGTTATATAATATAAATATATCTAAATTAGATATAAGAGTATAATAAATCAAAATATCTTAGGATATAAAATATGAATAATCAATGCGTCGACTTGGCATAGTTTACAAGGATGCCAAATAGATAGCTCACACTTTCCATTTAATTTATCTTCTTATATAGATGATACCATAAAATAATAAATTTACGTATAAATTAGTTAATAAACACTTGCTAATTAGAGTGCATCCGCGCGATTTAGCGACGAATTTAAACGCACGTCGAGAGTGTTACGCGCCAATTGCGAATGATGCGTGATACTGGGTATCGATTCTGTGACTTTTTTCCTAGAGCGGACACGACAAAAGTGAAAAATTTCTGCGTTAATTCCAGTCGTAAAAATGTTCACTTTTCACGTTTTCGCTTTAAAGAATAAGTTACAGAATCGTGTCCTGAGTTGTATCTTGCTGCTGAATTGCGCGGATTCGCAGATTTTTATTAATTAATTTCTCATTAATGATTGAGAAAATCTCAAAATGGTAGATGACTTTTCTATTCAATTTAAATCGCTTTATCTTCCCGTGAGAGGGACAGTTATTATACCACTGAAGCAAAATGTAACTCAACTCAATATATATTGTTTTCGTAAAAAAAAGTTATTTCCTAATATTCGATACAAAATATACTACACTGCGCAAAACAATTAGGGGATCACTTTAAAACTTGCAAATTTTGATCGATTTTTAAGAAGCCGTATCTCAGCTTAGGAGCATCGTAGGACAATGTTTTTTTTTTACGTTTTAACTGGTAAAATCTCAACTTTAAGGTGGGAACGGTGTCATTACTCGCCTCATCGAACTTTTTTGACGTGACAAAGATGACAATGTAATAGTGAACTTTTACACTATCAAACCTGTGTTGTCAAACAGTTTACAACGTCTCTGACGTGGAGACAACATGGTGTGCAAATTCCGATCGCGCAACCTCCCCGTGGTGCACATTGGGTAACGCTAATGCCGACGGTATTACTCAAAATCTTACAAAATGCAGGGGTGACTTTGAAATTCGATATCTCAGCTTCTAGATACGCTAGAGACATTTTTCTTGCGCCATTTTAAAAGGGAAGATTTCCACTTCAAAACATATGTCGTGGCATTTCTGGCCCCATCTCTACTTTTTCCATGGACGGCTACAAAGTCATACAATTTTCAGAATTTTTTTCGCGGTCTGATTTTGGTCGTAACAAAAAAAAAGTTCGATGAGGCGAGTAATGACACCGTGCCCATCTTAAAGTTGAGGTTTTACCCGTTAAAACGTAAAAAAAAACATTGTCCTACGATGCTCCTAAGCTGAGATACGCAAGGAGATACGGCTTCTTAAAAATCGGTCAAAATTTGCAAGTTTTAAAGTGATCTCCTAATTGTTTTGCACAGTGTATATTTACACATACACACACGCACGCACACACAATTGCACGATTATGTTCAACGTATAATAGATGAATTTATATAACCAAATGTCTAGGGTCATTCATCATGTAATCATCCAATATGATAGAAAATGTTATCATTAATATGCACACAGAAGATGGCTACTCGACGACTATGACTGTAGTAGGCGTCCTCGACAGTTGCCTCTTGTTCTTCTTTCCTTAATGACTCTCACAATCAGTCTTGGATCCGGGTTCGACATGGCCAGAGAACGGTAAACGTCAGCACAGCAAAAATTCGTCGCAGAATTAGTAACATATAGCGTAAGTAAGGACAATAATAAATTGCAGAATATGGATGAACACAACAGACTATCTATTGTGTTATTAATGCCCAATTTCTTCTCCTTTAGATAAGTTCTCGATAACTTTATCCGGAAGATATCTCTCAGAATTAATGGCTATGATTGGCTATTGCTAACTTTATCTGGAAGATGATACTTATCAAAAGGTGAAGAAATTGGGTATAATTCAAAAATACTGACACAGCACATATAAAGGGCCGTTCATATCTACAGACATTGAACGTGCCAGACGCGTAGCGTGACAGACACGACAAATATTCATTAATGTATTACTTATGAACGTATTCTTATTTAGCGTTACGTAGCCGTAACGGCACCTACAGACACGGACCGTGCCAGCATTCTCGCAAAGAATATTTTGTCTGTGCCGGTGCAAGTCTGGAGGCCTATTACGGTTTTCGGGATTGAGTGAAAATTACAAAAGTGAGCGAATTCACTTTTCGCATTTTCACTCACTCTCAAGATACGTAATAGGCCTCCTGAATTTGTCTGTTCCCGCCTGTGCGGGCAATATAAATACTTTTCACAACACCTCCACAGAAAGCCCGACTAAATAAAATCGCAAATTGTCAATCAGATTTAGTGCAAAAATTGAAATTATTTATTTCTTTTTTAAATTTTATTGTCATTCAAATATAACTATCGAAAAACTCATGTCTGTCGCGCTAAGTGTCTGTCAGTGTGAATATTATCAAAAATGTCGTGTCTGCCACGCTACGCGTCTGGCACGTTTAATGTCTGTAGATATGAACGGCTCTTAACGCGTGCGCTCAGCGGCGCGCAGCGTCCCGAAACAAACCCCCGTTGAAAATTTCCAGGTGGATTCTTATGGGAATCCATGAGAATCCATATGGGATATTCAGAATCTATGTGTGAAAATGCATATGAATATTCATGTGGTATGGTATAATTATATAGGAATTTATATGGGATATTTAATTAATCAATATAATATAATAAATATACAATCAATATAATACAAACAATATAATACAATCAATATAATATTCTTATATGGATTCCTATATGTATTCAAGTATGGATTCCCAGTATTGATTTCCCATATGGATTCTTATATAATTTTACGGATTTCCATTAAATATCCCATATAAATTCCTATATAATTATACCATACCACATGAATATCCATATGGATTTTCACACATCATGTGGATTTCTATATAGATTTTGAATATCCCATATGGATTCTCATGGAATCCCATGGATTCCCATAGGAACCCACCTGGAAATTTTCAACAGGGACACGCGGACACAACACGCTCGAAAGTGCGTTCCACTTGGCGTTCACAACGCTTGCGAGCATCATTTGTCCTGGTTTATCATTTGATAAACAACAAAGATGAAATGATTCCAAGAGCGTTGTGGGCGTCAAGTGGAGCGCACCCACAATGAATGTGCTCAGCTATACGAGATATCAGCACATCAGCACATGACTTCAACAGTTCCAACTAAGACCTTGCGCGATACACCACACACACATAAGATTTAGAGGAGCCGCAGAACTCGTTCTATGAAAGTGAAAGGCAAGTTTCCTCTTAAGCTTACAACCAGGAAGGCCGGCATCAGACTAAAAAATTGAAATCATGTTATTTTTATTGTTTATCAAATGATAAACAAGGATGAACGATGCTCGAATCACGAATATTCGCGTAAAACGCGCATAGTCTAGCGCCGGCCTAACACGACATCGGTCAACGCATGGGATCGAAGTGCAATGCTATTTTTCGGCTGTGTGTGATTAATAAAGAATTTGATGATCGTCGCATATCATGGACGATCTCGTATGTGCAGTGTATAAATAGTCGGCTCAATTAATCAATTGACGACTAATTTTACGAAGATTCCGGAAGCGAACAATAAAAATGACGCAGCGAAGATGCTGAAAGGCATCGATTGCAAGATCCGTACAGGAATCGAAAGAATTGCTGGGACCCGAGAAGCCGCGGAACTCGCCAATGTACATCGAATTCAATGATCTCTGTTACCCAGTTCGTCGCAAAGGCAAAGGCAAGCACATTTCGTCGTCCCTTCATATTCATGAAAGTCGCGATTCTCTTGCGTTCTCGATATCCTGGCACGTTGGCTCATACACTTCGTGATGTTTTCAGACTTCAAGCTTTAGATAACCGCGTAGGAGATAGCGACCGGTCTAATCGCTCAATTGAAGTGATGACGCAATTGTGAACGCATGTCACGCAGACGCATGTCGCACAAATACATAGTGCTTTACGCCGCGATTGCGCACTAGTGCATTCGTCGATAATTCTCAAGTGCTTATGTGTTGATCTTGTGGATGTTAGTAGACACTCTCAATGGTTTGCGCATCCGAGTTGTCAACAGTTTCTTCCATATTTTTAATTCGCACTTACAATTGAAGAATAAATAATTTTTAACGTTGTGAGTTTTTAGTACATAAACGGTACCCATATCGCAACGTTTTAATTACGTTAAAATTGCTTAAAATAAAATACAGTTTCAATCGTTCGCAGATCCAAATTATTAAAAGTTTCTCAATTCGCGCATGCAATTTAAAAATTAATTTTTAACGTTGTGAGGTATCAGCGCACGAACATTACCCATATTATAACGTTTCAGTTATCTTACGTTGAAATTGCAGAGATAAATACTAGATATAAATACTACTTCATATTTTAAAATGCGCCGTGCGTAAAGTATTGTACATTATTTTTTACATTTCCACATAGCGTAAGATACATACGAGTTATTTAGAATCACGAAAAGAAGATAAATTTTTTTATCAAATCACGCAACAGAGCGAAGAAAATATTAAAACTTGTTACTCAGCTGTCTGTTTTAAAACTTATAGAGATTCAGCATCTCCGCCACTGTACGACTAACGTGTCCGTTTTAATTACTTATCTCCAGTTATTTCCCGGGATCAAAAGAGCATAATTAATCTAACGCAAAACAATTCCAATGATATTAACAAAAAAACAAATTTCAATGATTTGTAACCAAATGAAATGAATAACAAAGTTATGCATACTGATGTCTCTGTTTGCGTTCGCAGTTATTTCGAAGTATTAAAATTTTACATAGAACTATGTATGTTAATTATCAAATTTTTAATAGCATGTAAAAGTATACAGGGTGCGGCAAAAGTACCGGACCGGTGAAATATCTCGAAAACAAGACATTTTAGAACAAAATGTTTCATACAAAAGTTGTAGGGTTTTAAAAAATGCATCAAACGCCGATATTTATTTGACGTTGAGCATAAGCTTGGAGGAGCTCTCAAGTTTAGGTTGAATTTTTTAAATGGAACGCCTAATTATTTATCGTATATTCTTGTAGCTTATCTCGAGAGTTTTTCAAAACACTATAAGAAAATTATTTTTCGTTAAGTATTTTTCGAGATATGAGTTGATGAAGTTCAAGTACCGCCGGCACTAACATGGCATTATCCAAGGTGTACCGCATGGAGGTAGCTTGGTGTGTGTCCGTGTGTGCGTGCGTGCGTACGTGCGCACACACGGACACACACCAAGCTACCTCCATGCGGTACACCTTGGATAATGCCATCCTAGTGCGGCAACTCTAACACAAAAATAACTTGTTACAAATAAAAAAAAATTTTTTTTTTAAACACCCTAATATACATATCATTTCCTGCGAAACTTATATGAGATACAAAACAAATCTGTGCTGCTCATTAAAGATTAAACTTCCATCTGAAATTATAATTTATGCTAAATTATAATTAATGCATGTGCATATTCTTATGGACTTCGCTTGGAATTTACCTAATATCTATGATCTCCGCAGTTAACTCTATTCTACACGTATCATGCAGTTATACAATTGCAAAAAAATGAGATACATATAAAATTAAACAAATGATATTAAGAATAAGACCGATGATATTAAACAAATATAAATATGAAAGAAAGCCCCTATCGGTCACGGCGGATCTTGGTGCCTAATAATAATTTTGTGAATATTCCTGCTCATGCGAACTGCGCGCCGCATATTCGTCGGTCTTGAAACACAGTCCTTACGCCCACACGGATTGTTGGGAGATCCAGGTTCGAATCCTGGTTGAGGTGTTATTTTTCGCAATAAGTTCTTTACAGTTTTTTCGGGGAATGGGGGGATGGGGGGATCTTATAGATGCTAGTGAGCATCAAAAATTAAATTGCTTGTCAATTTAATATGTGAATTAATTATTCCGGCTTCATGTAAGGACTGTGTTTCAAGACCGACGAATATGCGGCGCGCAGTTCGCATGAGCAGGAATATTCACAAAATTATTATTAGGCACCAAGATCCGCCGTGACCGATAGGGGCTTTCTTTCATATTTATATAAAATTAAGTATACAGGGTGTTTCGTTTTAAATGATACAGTAGATTTTCTCCGAAACTATCGATGATACAAAAAAATGTTTCAGATAAAAGTTGAACGGTTTCGAGGGAAATATCTTATGATGGCCACATGTCTTTTCTAGGTGTTCCTGAGATTTTGAGGTGACCTTTGTTTTTTTAAATGGAATCATATGATTTTTTTATCTAATATAATTCCTCTAGTTATTTGGCATATAAAAGTGTTAAGGTAAAGCTATCAAAAAATCAATACTTTACGAGATATTTTATATTTTATTCTGAAATATTTTGACATGAAATATAAAATATCTTGTAAACTATTCATTTTTTGATAACTGTATCTTAATACTTTTATGAGTAGAATAGTGGGATGAATCAATTGATGTAAGGAAAACACATGATTGCTTTTCAAAAAGTATGTAACTGCACATTACAAATAGCGTATTTTTTTTGAAAAGCAACTATGTGTTTTCTTCAAACAGTTAATATTTGTTAAAAATAGCGCGAACATTAAATAAAAATAATAAAATACAAAAATAAACGCGCTGCTCTTCATCTCTCGCAAGAAGCTACTGCACTCATTGGTAATGATACAAGTGCAATCTGTTTTGACGTAAAGTACTTAGTACGGTATCGGCACCACTTATCGGGAGCGACCGAGCGTACGAGCCACACGACGCACACTGTTTCCAGGGTTTTCTTCGAACGCTCGCAAGATTCTCTTTTCGTCGTCCACGTGAAGATACATTTGTGCACCAGCATGTCATCCAGCAGTACACATCCCATTTTTCATGTACGTAGGATACATTGTAAAATGACATTAAAGTTGGGATGTTATTCGCGCTGAGGAAATCGCTCCGCGTAAAGACGGGCGGACAGTAATCTTTGACGCTACACCCTTTTCACAAGTGTGAAAGGGTTATTACAACTTAGCGTCAATAGCAACCATAATCACACGCTCAAATCCAATGTTAAAGCATCAAATGAAAAGGTACCTTAAACAAATTTGCACATGCGATAACATTTTCGCATATAAATATTTGTTCTCTACAATATTTATCCGAGTTCAGTCATTTGAATGACTTTACCAGTGAATAATGAAAATTATTTTAATATAACGAAATCGATAGAAATTGTAACTAGCCCATGAACAAAAATATAAGTAATAATACATACATAGGACAAACAAAGAGACACCTAGAGACTCGAATTAAAGAGCATAAAGTTGATATTAAGAAGCGTGTCGACAACCACTCAGTGGTAAGCGAGCATCGTCTATCTCATGGACATGATTTTGATTGGTCTAATCCAGAAATTTTACATAAAGAGAAACACACACGAAAAAGAGAGATAGCCGAAATGTTTTTTATCAAGAAACATAATAATACAATAAATTTACAGAGAGACACAGACCTTTTGACCGGGACATATGATATAATAATAAAAGCAATTTAGATACATCTGCTCGCTTACCAACGGTTATTAGTTATTTATCTGTCGATCATCGTTGACGTGCTTCTTGAGAGCAACTGCAAACTACCTATAATATATGTATTCGACGATATGAACATTTATAATTGTATTTTTCATATGACGCATAAAACACGTAAGAATTTAATCCTCGAATTTTTAATGTATTTTAATGTCATTGTCTATATTGAATGTCTATATTAATGTCTATATTAATGTCTACATTAATTTATTCCTCAGATTTTCGGACTTGTTTTGGACACAATGCCTTAAGTGTTGCTTTGTAATTCAAACGTTTATTACTTGATAAGGACCAAAAACTATGGTCGAAACGTCGTAAGAAGTTTCTTAATAAAGGCCAGTCGTATCGAAGAAAAAATCACCCTGATAAGTGATAATTTATTAGAAATGATTTTTTTCTTTACATTATATTATTAACGTAAAATAAAAGATATTAAATGATAAAAGATAAAATAGAAAAATATCGGCTTTAAAACGATAAAAATAAATATTTGTCGCAAAATAAATAAAGTAGATTTTCTATTAAATATTAAAAGACATACATTTTGGTATATACAACATATAAAAAATAAACTTACATTATTTAAAAGACTAAGGCTTCATTATGTATTATATGTATAATCATTAAATGATAGTGAAAGTAAAAGCAAAGAAATTTTATCACTTATATTATGCAGAAACTGGCTACTGAAGGATTGTGACCGTAGACATTCAAGGTGTTCGACAGTTGTAAATGAGATTTTGTGCGATATATTGCAATACCACACAAACACAAGGTGCATTCATTCGATGGAAATAAAAAACGAGTTTTCTCTAGTGCGTCTTCAGTGGAGTTGGTGAATAATCTGCTAACAGATTGTGATTTGTTTCGTTTCTGATGTGGACACTTGTTTGCGAACAGCTTGCAAATTCTTAATAAACAGTTCGCGATTAGTCATTCTTTTTCATTTATTTGGCTGCTGATTCCCAAGTAGAACAGAAAGTCATGATGATGTCAAAATGATGTTAAAATGACGCCTTTGACATCATTTTAAACTCATGATGACATCATGTTCTACTTTCGTGTTCTACTTGAGTTGTGAGCAATTTGTTACAAGTTTGAGGAGCGGTAAGATAAAAAAGAAGACGAAAAGCACAAAGTGGACATTGGTGTGACAGCACGTTCAGTTTGCAGTTTACGCAGATGTTCGAGAACGTAAATATTACTTGATCTATTCGCGAACAGTGCGTTTTGCACGCACTGTTCGCGAATAGATCAAGTAATATTTACGAACAAATCGAGTAATGCTTGCGAATAGTTTATCAGCGTAGTTTGCAAACTGTTTTCCGATAAATAACCATCTTCTTAATTCTGTCGCCTTATAACCGGCAACACGATATCGGTCAACGCATTAAATTACAGTGCGGCGTTATTATCGGTGGTGTATGACTGATAAAGTTAAATTACACTATCGCATATCACACACGTCCGCGACCTGATACGCGCAGTAAGTGCCTGTCCATTCAATTAAATTAATCTCTCGACGGCTAGATTCACGAATTGTCCAACAAGATGCTGGAAGAGAATGATAAAAATGACCCAGCGGTGACGCTGAACGATGACTGCAAGATCCATTTGCAGGAAACAGAAATATTGCTGGAACTCGAGAAGTCGTTAAACTCGCAAATGCGCATCGAATTCAGCGATCTCTGTTACTCGGTCCCTCCCAAAGGCAAGCACATTTCGTTGTCTCACATATTCATGGAAGTCGCGACCCAGATAGACAAAAAGATGTCTTATGCAACAGTTTGAGATAGCTTTCAAATATCTATGGAGATGTCTAATTATCAAATTTTTATCATCAAATAGCATGTACATCATCAAAAAGCAATGTATTTTTATTAATTTTCCAATTAGGATTAATCTAGTGTCGAGATGTTACGATTATACTGGATCTCGTGTTTAAAAAAGCTTTACGTATCGTTTCATACACAAGCCGTAAGAAAATAAGATCTAAATATTTCTATATAAATTAATTAAAAGTATAGAGATCATAAAACGCTTCACGTTTTCCCAACAAGTTCCAAGTGTAGATTTACAGATCTTATGTGTGTAAACGCAATACGCGACGAGTATCATGCTTTCCTCGTGTCGCGTTTACTTAGATATAATTGAAGAGGAATGTTTACCGTAGAGGCTGAGAAAATGATCCTATGCAATGTGATGGGACACTTCGAACCGGGGAAAATCACGGTGATAATCGGTCCTTCCGGCGCGGGAAAGACCACCTTGCTGAAAATCATATCGGGCAGACAGATCGACGTTAAGGGCACCATTACCGTAAACGGCGTTGAACAGAACAGAGAGACTTTCCTCAAACAGGTGTGCTACGTGCCTCAACCTGTCTCTTATACACATCTAGATGTATGGTCGAAACGTCGTAAGAAGTTTCTTAATAAA
>NJRQ01000429.1:45732-61305 GCA_003063805.1 Aphaenogaster ashmeadi
CGCATAAAATCCATACTAAAAGGCTCACGTTTTCGAAAAACAGTAATTTCGTCCTTTCAAACTATTCTTTTGTAGTAAAACTTGTATTTTCCTTATAGTGGATATTTCAAAGAATATTTTAGTGCCAAACAAAATTCATTTACTTATTTTTACGTTGTAAACTTGTATAAACCTTAGCGTTCCCGTTATGCCCCGGGTTCCCCTACGTGTCAAAATTTAGTGGGAAATGCACAAATCGTCGTTTTGCGGAAAGCAACAGAAATGCAAATACTATTTATTATTAGATATACACTATCGTTCCTATATTCCCAGATACCTTTAAAAAAAAAAATAAAAAAAATATATATATATTTATAAAGGAGATCACCGACAGAAACAGGTCGGATGAGATCTCAACGCGACAACCACAAGTACGCATATTTATAAGCCCGCGTACACGCGTGAGTCAAGATAAATCGACAGAGATGAATATATGTATATTGTATACCTTTCGTGATAATCAGTGCACATTTATTTACGAGAACGATCCCATCATACCTTCCCCAGCCCTCAGCTTCCTCGACCATACCTTACAGCTTATATACAGGGTGTCTGGAAAGGTAAGGTCAATCGCTCAGGAGATGAATGGGGACCCAAAAACAAGAAAGAAAGTTAATATGAACATAGATCCGAAAATGCGTTGTTTTCGAATTGTAGCCATTTTTATGTTGAAATTTGAAATTGCTTTGCTTTCGAATTTTTTTGTCAAAATTAAAACAAGAGATGGTTTTTATGAATTTTATAACATAATTAAAGTCACGTAAAAGTTACAGGCTGCTTTAGCACTACCCAGGATGCACCACGTGGAGGTACAGCCCGCTTGAGGGGTCCTAATCTCTGCCAAGGAATGCTAAGCGGGCTGTAGGTACCTCCACGTGGTGCATCCTGGGTATAAAATTCATAAAAACCATTTCTTGTTATAATTTTGACAAAAAAAATTGAAAGCAAAGCAATTTCAAATTTCAACATAAAAATGGCGATAACTCGAAAACAACGCATTTTCGGACCTATGTTCATATTAACTTTCTTGTTTTTGGGTCCCCATTCATCTCCCGAGCGATTACCTTTCCAGACACCCTGTATATATTTACAAAAATAAAATATATATTCTTGCGTAATTTGTTATCTTGACAATACAACTATGTATATCTGTTTTAACTATTAAAGACCAAATTATTGTAGTTATATTGCTAAAGTATTTTATTTTATTTTTAAGAACGTTCGGGAACTTATAAACGGTACATTGCATTGAACTACACATATTGTTGGGGAGAAATGATGAAATCTTCTCGCACTAATTAGCGTGTTTGTAATCTAGATGACTTTTCAGTTCAATTTGTAATAAGAGAGCTTGAGGGTCGCTCACCCTTTCTGAAGCCAAGGCTGACGGTGTAGGTGATGTTCTCGAAGATGATGTCGATTGATTCCCTGCCATTGTTGTGCGCGGCGTCGGATGGCATGCCTCCGATGTTCTCTCGCCTCTCGTTGAACGTGGATCTGGGGTCGGCCATACAGACCGACGCATCCGCGCCGTTTTCCCGCCGGTTGCTCGCCTCGTGCATCAATACTTCCATCGTTATGCGCGCTTTGTGCTAATCGATCGAGTGATAGAAGGCCGATTATGCTTGAACGCTCATCTGTTGCTCCAACCCGGACAACCTGGAAACAAAGAGCCGACGTGATAGAAATCTCCGCGATAACGAATGGTCGATGATCGCAGACGTAAATAGAGGCAAGAATAATGTCGCTATCCGCATAGAAAACTTCTTGGGATCTAATTAGGATCCAATCCAATTTCCCCAAAAAATTATGGATTTTGGTTGGGAAACCTATGAAGATTCAGATCAGAAGTGTAATGTTTTGTAAATTAGATTCTAAATGGGAAATCTGATCAGATCCTAAATGGGAAATCTGAATAGATCTTACTTGGTCTTCCTAACGTTTTTAAAAAGTATATTTTTCGATTTTTATTTTATATTAGAATTGAGCAAAATATTAACCCAGACAGCACAAAGTCGTCTAAATAGTCATATCATATCATTAGAACATGAGTGAAAAATTTCATAATGCTGTTTCTTTTATTCTATCCTGTGGTTTTTTTACTTACGAGAAATAGAACTCTGCCGCGTCCATCTGGCGGCGGTGCCGCGTACTGCTCGCGGGTGAGCAGTACGTTGTTTTTTCACTTTGTTGGTATAAAAATGGGATTCCCCATTCGATTCCATATAAGTATACCGATTTTTGCCGTGAAAAAAGAATCGCGAATTCCTGCATTGTTTCTGTTTCGATTCTAAACAGAAAACCCAAATTTAGGATAAAAATAGATTTCCTAATTGGTATCGCAGTGCGATTTACCTATTTGGGACAAATTTGGGCATTCTATTCGGAATCTAAGTTGTATTTGGGAAGATTTTGGGAAATTTCTAGATGATTTAGCGGTCGTAAAAAGAACTGCTATTATTAGCATATTAACGACCGCGCTGTCTGACTCCCTTCTTAGAAGGAAAACTGACATCAATGCCAATTAAACCTGAAGAATGCAGTCGCAACTTATGACATTGTGCTATAAAGCCAATGACGAGTTCATAAAACCATGGTTTTATGTTGTTTTCGCAGTTTTGCATAATCGCCGTTCCGCGATCTCATGTCGGAATCACAAACGATTGACGACATGTGTCACAGACGGATAGATTAATGCTAATCGGCGATTCGACAAAAAATATCGTGCATTTATGATTTCATAAAACGAGATCCGAATATTTCGTTTCGTAGAACTGCAGGACTTGTAATCCTGGCTGCAAAAAATCAAATATGATTTTAATAGTATTATAAATTCTTCTCCATGATAGCACTTCTCACAAGCGTATGATTATACGCTTGTGAGAAGTGCTATCGATGAGGTAATGGTAGGCTATTGTTGACGAATTCAAGTCTCATTCAACTATCATTTAACCGATAAAATTAGCATGGAATGTCAATATACAGTGCTAGACAAAGATATTGGCACATTGGTGCGATTGCTATAAAATAGTAAATATTTTCAAAGAAAATAGCAGCAATTAAACTATTTATTTTTGTAAAAATTTTTATTTTATGCTTTATATTTAATAGTACATAATATAAATTGACATAAATCAACGTAGTCACAAAAAAGTAACAACCTTTTTTGAGAGCATTCTATTTTTTATCAAATTTTGGCACATTTAACTGTAATAATGAAGAAAGGCTTTTTTATATAAAAAAGCTTAGTACTTTTTATATAAAAAAGCAACTAGTATTTAGTTGATAATCCTTTTTTATAATTACTTCTTTTATGTTTGTTACCAATATGAATACACATAATTTGTCAGTTGTGCCAATAGTTTCGTCCAAGAATAAAAGGTTCTCGGCAGATGTTTTTAATTTCTTGTGTAACTGTATTTAATTGACTGTTAATTTTTATAACACGTAATTATATGTAAATTTAAAAAATTAACATTTTACTGCCATTTCCTTTAGAGATATAGGTCGTTTTATAATAGTAACCGCGCTGTGCCAATATTTTTGTCCAGCACTGTACGTTTTCCTAATGAGCTATTATCTAATAAAGTTTTTCTACGAGTCTATTAATACGACGAGACGGGACTCTAAAAAATGTTTTTCATTTCACTTCCCTCCATTTCTACGTAACTACGTCAACAGTTTTGTTGTAAATAGGCTCGATTTTTTATAATTCGCGAACAATAAATAAGAAAAATACTAATAATAGGCTATTATTAAAAAATTCAAGTCTATAACTATCATTTACCGATAAAATCAGCATAGAGTGTCAATATATTGTTTTCCTTAATAAGCTAGTGTCTAATAAAGTCTCTCTACCAGTTTATTAATACGGCGAGGAAATGAGACTCTAGAAACTTTTTCCATTCCGTTTTTTTCCCTCCGTTCTACGTATCTACATCGACAATTTCGTTGTAGATTCGGCTCGTTTCTCTATAATTCGCGGATAATAAATCAAAATTATTGTTACAAATAGATAACGTGCAAATCGAAGTTCGTGGCTTGCTTCGCTATGCAGTTAACATGCGTGCGTCATTTTGTGATCGGGGGGCAAAGGTAGCTTTGTATTTGCGAGATAATTCTTTGTTCGACGCACGATGATTCACTGACAGTAGAGCCACTCGTTCCGGCGAATACGATATGTGTATTCAGATATACGCGTGACTACTGGTCGTCCGTGACACAGAACTCGCGACAAATGTCAAAATAATAAAATTATATTTTATATTTCGCAATACACTAGACATCTTAAAACGTTTACACCTTCCTTAGCTTTTATTTTTGTTGAACCCTGTTGCGCCACACGTCGCACTCGGCCTTGTCACGCATAAAAGAAACGAACTAATTGTAAGGTGTGTTTGTTACCTGAATTTGTATGCTTGATGATAGTTATATCAAGGTTCTTTACGCACCTTGATATTTACTTAAAGTAGGTACGAGATAAAATAGATAAATTATAGAGTTTCTTCGTGTCCACAACCATTCCCATCGGAGCGCGCAAACTTGCTTTAGCAAACGAATAAATGTGAATAAGTAATCAGAGGATGACTAAAGGATTAACGCCATACTCCGAGAAAACGAATAGAGTCTTGCGGTGATGGGATTCCCGATAATGCGGAACGCAAATTCTCGGTCGAGAGTACGTCAATAAGATCATATCACCTTGGCCACACTCCGAGAGTACCAAGTCCAGTAACCTTTGATGATTTCATTGACAGCGCAATCGTTAATCTTATCTAATCGTAAACGAATGTTGCATACCGAGTTAATATTGTTGAATTTTTACTCCCCGCGTGCAGTCGTCGCGCTGTTTTCGAAATGAGTTAACGGCAGCTGACTATCAATTCCGCAATATGAGAAGAAAAAGAGAAGAAATGTGTAATGAGAGTAATTGCGTCAAAGATATTATCATGAACTTCGTAGCGTGCGCGCGGGCTCTCTGAAAGAAAGAAAAAAGAAACTGTCACCAGCGGGAAATAATGATGCTCCGTTATGCAATGCGATACGATTCTCCTATCCTGCTGTAAACTATAAACTGCGATAAGCCCTAAATATGGAGCAAAATATTTAGCATATCACACACGCGAGTTTGGCAGGCTTTGACGTCATCGCGTCAAATGCGAATAAAACGAAGTTTCTGTTTGGATTGTAATCGCCACTCTCGATGAGCATTAAATAAATCATTCTTAATGCTCGCAATTCCAATCGGGGCATTTAACGATCGTGTACTTTTGCGCCGCGCTTGTTATTGTCTTTATCAAACATTTAAAAACATGTTTTCAATCATCTATCCTCTCATCGTATTTCCAGTCTTTCCGAGTGTACTTAACTTTCCCAAGAAATTTGCGA
Organism: Aphaenogaster ashmeadi; assembly: GCA_003063805.1. Lineage (NCBI taxonomy): Eukaryota > Metazoa > Arthropoda > Insecta > Hymenoptera > Formicidae > Aphaenogaster > Aphaenogaster ashmeadi. Next base: position 51,160 of record NJRQ01000429.1, read on the forward strand.
GGTAAATACTACTGGAAATAGGAGACTGTCGCTTCGTATAGGAACGAAAATAATATATAAACTGCGCGAAATTCACGAAAAGAATTTTTATCAGCGTTGATATGAATTCGTTAAAAAATTTATATTTCTCTACGAACATATTGCGCAACCAATGGATTTTTTATGTAACAAGAAGCTGATTGAAGTAAGATGAATTAATTGGGAATATCAATGACAAAATTGTCTTTTTATACTTATTTTCGAATTTTATCACAAATTGACTTTTCTTATGTAATACGAAACCAAGAGAGAAGTAAGAATTGCCAATGACAAATTGGGAACATTAATGACAAAATTGTATCTTTATATTTCTCGTGTGTATTGGAAAAATCAGCTTTTTATCTAATAACATTTGCCAACGATAAATTGGAAACATTAATGACAAATTATTGCCTTATGCTTCTCCTCGAATACATAAAAATCGATTTTTTTTACTTAAGAGGAAACTGAGAAAACTAAGATTTATGAATGATAAATTGGAAACGCTATTGCCTTATGCTCCTTCTCGAATACATCGTAAAAATCTTTTTTTTTTTATTTAACAGGAAATTGAGAGAACTGAGATTTGCCAATAATGAATTGGTGAAGCTAATGTTACACTGTAACGTTGTACATTGCTGCAGAATGTATCTTTTCGCAACATAATGTATACGTGTATGGACGTGGATGTCGTAAGCGAGAAGTGAAAGCAGTAGGATAACTTCAAAGAAGGTATCACACGCGCCGTAAAACACAGTACACATATTTTGAACGTATACCTGTCCATCAGCCTTTACGGTTGATAGCGTTTACGTGTGCGTTACCTTCGATACATCGAAAGGAGAAGACGAAGTAGATACGAAATAGGTACTCGCGAACTAGCTTTCCAGAATTACAGAATCGTGCGCCGGATTATGTGAAATAAAAGAGAAAGCATTGTGGATTTGTCTTTTAGATGAAAGAATTCCTATCGTATTTCCAATCTTTTCTTGAAATTCGATAAAAATTCAGAGTATTTAAATTGCTTCTTTGAATTATTCTTATTAGAAGGACCTGACTATGTAAGTAGTAATATCTCATATCAGTAAGAGAGATAACGGGGACGCACATTCTCTCACGTTCCTTTGTTCGTAAACAGTCAATTCAATTAATACAAAAATGACCGTGTTCCGTAATTATTACTTATGATTTATTTCATAGATCAATCACATCATGTCATGTATGTAACAAATGCAACGTTATGTCTGAGCAAGTGTGCAACAGCGTAGTTATTTCTGAAATCGTCACACTTCGGTTCCGATGTTACAATTTTGCTGCATCTATTGTGCAAACTGCAATGATTATGATGACTGCTATATTGCATCCATTATTTTGCGATTATAGTAATTAAATCATCGTACGGAGAAATTTCGCATGCCATTGACCTCGATTGAATCATAGCAACCAAGAGACAATCAGCTCCTTCTATTCTGATCAAATTTTATCATAAATAACGTATTATTATCAATCGGTGATTATACGTAGTAAGATTTAAAAGTTTTCGGCCCAAGGATATATAAAAAGTGATAAAATAAAAAAAATTTATGTTTTTATTTTTTAATATAATAACCTTTTATTTCAATACATTTTTTTAAAACAATTAATTAATTTTTTTGTAACATTAAAAAAAGATTCTGAATTTTTGTCCTTAAAATGGTTTAATATTTGAAGATCACTTTTCATCACTGGTAAATTTTTTTCCATGCAAATCGGATTTCAATTTTAAAAATAAAAAATAATTATTAGGGATTAAGTCAAAGTTGTAAAGCGGGTGATAAAGAAATAATTTCCGCAATGTTAAGTTTAAGAACAAAAATTTATAATATTTTTTAAATACTAAATATACCTCTCAAGTAGGCTGTTTGGAGTCAGTGCAAGGATAACATAGCGCGCAAGTTTAATAAAATAATGATTTCATATTTCATAATTTGTCCATAGACATTATTCAGAAACACAAACGTTTCGGCTCACGTTTGAGCCATCTTCAATGTGACAAGGTTGTTGGAGTTGATCCGCATAAAATCATTCTTATATTTTTACGATCCCGGACTGTGAATGCCTTCTAATGGGCCAACATATTCGTCATCCAACCAATTCCATAACTGGATGAAAAAAGGCTCAGGGTCGTAGCAAAACAAGTAAACAGATAAACAGACTATGCTCAAAAACCAAACACGAATAAAATTAATTTTAAAAGTCAATATATGGTAAAAAATTAAAAGCAGTGTATAAATAGAATTAAAAGTATAGCGGTCATAATGAAACGAAGTCAGAATTTTAAAATGATTGATTTTTGAGAAGTATATTTAGTATTTATTAGGAGTCCTGTTTGCTTATTAATATTTTTTTAGTAGTATAGAAAAATTAATCCATCATTTAAAAACATATATTTAAATAAATCATGATTATATCAAAACGTAATAAAGACAGTGGTTTCATTTTATTACCTCTTTTATATCCTTGGGCCGTGAAACTTTTGAACTTTGTTACGTATTAATTAATGGAAACGCCGCGCCGTAAAGATGCAAATCGAGAGAGGCAATCGTTGTTTGCAATTTATTGCTACTATCAATTTGATGGCATCTAATTTTAAATTAAATTTAAAAATAAAAGCTTATAAGAAAAATACATTTAGTTTGTATAAAGAATTATCTGAAGAATTTTTATTTGCTTGGCTCCTTTAGTTCGCAAAAAGCCAATTGATTAAAAATACGAGATTTATTGGTACCTCTTTTTTCAGTAGAATGTTGTAACTTTAGATTAACCCAACGAATCTGTTATTACAAAACTACACGGAAAAAAAGTAGCTGCCGTAGCTAAAAACTGCGTGTGGTAGCTAATTTCAGTTGTTATATATAGCTGTGATACCTATTTCATTGCTGCCGTGACTATAAATTTCTAAACTACAGCAAACCGTTTTGCTGTAGTTTAAAAATTTATATAGTCACGACAGCAAACACAGTTCAGCGAATCATGCTAGCGAAAATTTTTTTTCCGTGTATAATTTCGAAACGTTCTAGATCGTAGGGGAACTCGTTTCCAAAAATTACGTCTCTTTGATGACGCACGTGACATCTTTATTTAATAGAAACATACCATAGTATTCAGTTTTTGTGAATTTATAAATTCCGATATGTATTAATTATATCAAAAATACTATACAGAAACTTTAATTTCCCTAATTCGCCAGTAAATAATTAACATGTAATAAATTGTAAGACGACTTTAACTGGCAAGAGATGGTATTCTATTTATCACTACGTATTAACCATACGGATTGTGTAGAATACCATCTCTTGCCAGTTAAAGTCGTCTTACAATTTATTACATGTTAAAAATAATATAATTTAATTAATATAGCAAAGTAGGAAAAGGGTCAATAATCGAGGGTAAAAAAATGTTATAAAATTAATATATTACTCAATTGGTGAGAACATAAAATACAGAACGTTTCGACTATGCTCAGTCTTCATTAGCCGTTGAATAAATTAAATCATCAAAATGAACAAATTAAATTAGGACAAAGAACAAATAAATAAATAAACATAAACAAATTAAAAGGTTAACAAGAGGCCACATCCAAATTCAGACAATATATTAATAAATAACGCAAAACGGAAATTAATAAATTAGATAAAATACGCATTAATTTATTATAATTTGGTGCTTTCATATATTATTTTATTAATCTTAAGATTGACAAACACGATGAATTGGATTTATTTGACTACTCTTTGACCACATCTTTAATTTTTCTGACTGAACGTATTCTCGCTGCTGACAGATGAATTGTTTTCTAAAATTTTATCTCTTGAACTCCCAATGGACTTACCATCTACAACGATGCGTATTTTATCTAATTTATTAATTTCCGTTTGGTGTTATTTATTAATATACCTATTGTCTGAATTTGGATGTAGCCTCTTGTTGACCTTTTAATTTGTTTGTGTTAATTTTTCGCTAAATATGTTTTCAACGATTTATTTATTTATTTATTTGTTCTTTGTCCTAATTTAATTTGTTCATTTTGATGATTTAATTTATTCAACGGCTGATGAAGACTGAGTATAGTCGAAACGTTCCGTATTTTATGTTCTCACCAATTGAGTAATATATTAATTTTATAACATCTTTTTACGCTCGATTATTGGCCCTTTTCCTACTTTGCTTTATTATAAACGAGCTTGAATTATTAATTAATTAATATAATTTTATATTATATAATTTTCGCGAAGCTGGATCAGTTTCGAAGAGGAGAGATATCAAACTTACGATTGCGGATGTCGACTGATGATTGATTAGAGAGCCGATCGCTCACGGGAGAAATGTCGATCGCGCACTTTTGCAGCAGTTGATTTTCCGCACTTTTCACGTGTACGTGAAGTCCGAAATGACCGCGAAGGCGGAACAACTCGCGCGTCGCTCGAGTAACGATGATACGATACGTACGTACTTGGACGCGCCTGTCAGCGATTGCGGGACAAAGGAAGGAATGGTCAGCACAAATCAACGTGCCGATCGTAGAAAACATCGCACGTTATCGTTCCGCGGCCCCGATAAAGGATCGCTGCCGCTAGGAAGGGGCCTCGTTATTGACGACGCTCGCGCATCAAAATTTCCTCGAGGAGGGGGATTTAGACTGTGTCCTCTTTAAACGCGCTGCATTGACAGATAAGCGGATGATGAATTGTATACACAGAGTGAGTGGTGCGCGCAAAGTTCAAGAGAGATCCGGAGAGCGAACGTTCCAGGCTGGACTTTCGTACCGCAGGAAATATATCGCGTCACGTTTCTTCCCGTTCCGCGTAATCCATTCGCCTTCGCCAGATTCGGAAACTTGGAGAACGACTGATGCATCGTTGTTGTCGCTGATCTTTTTTCCTTTATTTCTCGCGAATACCCATCCTGGCGGCAATACGAATAAAAATGAATAAAAATGCGTAGGATGTTTTTACATTGAAAATAAAGTAGCTAGACAATCTCGACGTTATTAAAATGATTCATGGATATGAACATATCTGCAACTGCAAAGAAACCGACCGAGTGAGATAATTAAGTTCTTGAAATACTGTGTAATAGAATATATAGACCTGTTTGCACACGCGAATTTCTTTTTGTATTGACAGCGATAGAAAGTATTGATTAGTGCACTTTCACATTAAGTACAGAGTAACTGCACAATGTTGCTTCAACGTTGTTGAGAAATGGTTTATGGATATTAATACGCCTGCTATTTCAAGTAAAACCGATCGAGTGAGATAATGAAGTTCTTGAAGATGGTACACTGTATGATAAAATAAGTAGACTTTTTCTGCACGTGCGAATATCCTTTGGTATCAATGGCGATAGAAAGTATTGAATAATGCATAGAATATTTTCATATTGATGGCAGAATAACTGCACATTGTTGCTTTAACGTAGTATTGGTTTATGGATATCAATATGCCTGCCTACTCCAAGTAAACCGATCAAAGGAGATAATGAAGTTCTTGAAGACGATAGTAAAAGATGTAGACTTTGACCGACTTTGACGCTTCTAAGTATTCATAAAACACGGCACATGGACTTTATTACCTCTTCCCAGATGCAGTCATCCAGTATTTTTAACTAATTATACAAACAAGCAATCACATTAATTATAATTAAACCATTACGCTTTAATGTATTTTGCGTATTTCCAATTTTCCGAGCCTAAATAAACGCAAAAAATCTCCGGACGCAACGTATTCTTTGTCACTGTAAGTGACAAAGTTCATCAAAGAATTACTAACTTACATCACGCATGTAAGTTAGTAATTTTTCCAGCAACATAAAAAATATTTCTTATGCAAAATTTATTAACGCTGTTAGCTATGACGTTATTGATAATACGGTCAATTTATCAAGCGTTATCAATATAATACATAGCAAGTATAAGAGATAGATTGCAATAACTGTTTGCTTCATTTCAACACAAAAAATGAATTCAAAAATACCGGCTATCTAATTATAGCAATTAATTTAATTATAGCATTCTATCACACTGTACAACCAATCGGTACAAAAAATAATTCTAGTTTTATCGCTGAATAATTTACCTTCGGCCGCGTATGTTTCCACGAAGAAATGATCGTTGTTAAATTGTTTTCAACAATGCTGCTAGATCGCAAAAAAATATGTGCAAAAAAATTTATTCCAAAAATAAAATTAGAAAAAAGAGCGCACGCCTTCGGATGAGAATATCCATTGATGATTTCATTGCCTCTCGTATATATTTGAAAATTGAAAGCTGTTGACAGATACCTTTTTTTATCAGGCAGATAAAATATTAACATGATCAAAGTTCTCTCTAGTAGATCGTGCCTGCACACACCTAATGCATGTGATTTACAACATTTAATTTAAATTAAATATCGAACAGAAATGACTCGCGGGTTAAAAGATCGGGAAACGCGTCAAGATGATTTATACTTTTTTTAATTGGCGGACATCAGTTCCTCGTGTTGCATTGCACGTGCGTGATACGATTATGATATGAAACTGTGATCACGTGATTTATGCGTGTTCTTACTTCTACATAAAATCGCCGCTGCTTAACACCGATAAAGAATAAGGATACGAGAAACGTTACATGTCAGGAAATATTGATTTGTATCACTGCAAATGTGTGTGGGTGGGGTGTGTGTGTGTGTGTGTGTGTGTGTGTGTATGTGTGATTATCACAGATATGAGATAATTAACTATGTGATCTATGTGATGATTATATTTACAGAGAAGAGCAGTAGTTATGAGCCTTCAAACAAGTTTTGATTTAATTCTACGTCAAGCAGTTAACCCTTTGCGGCACGGTGGCATTGTACAATGCCACCATTTTATATTCGCTTTTTTACCTTTTTTACATATTTTTTAATATATTATGACGATTGTAAATAAAAAAAATAAAATCGAAAGGAAAAATGTATGCTTCAAAGGGTTAAGTAACTAAAGCTACTTCTATTAACAAAATATATTCAACGATAATCTAAATAATAAAGCGCCGACGCGTTTATGAGAATGGCGAGATGCAGAAATATGAAAACGCTCGGAACATTGGTACGCTTGAAATATTTGGCTGTATAAACGCGTATGCAATAAATACTACAAGAAAATCATCAGGAAGTATCTATTTGCATCACTGTAAGTCTGTAATTACCGTAGATAATCACGGAAGAAACAATAATTACGAGCCTACAAACAAGTTTTGCCTTCACTCTATGTAGTTAAGCAACTGAAGCTAGTCTTAATCACTGAGGTATATTCAACGACGATCTAAATAATGAAGCATCGACACGTTCGCGAGAACGGTGAAGTACAGAAATGTAAAAACGTTGGAGCAACGGTGCATTCGAAATATTTGATCGCATAAACGGACGGGCAATAGAGAATGCGAAAAGCATATCCAGGAAGTATCGATTTGCATCACTGTAAGTCTGTGATTACCCGTAGATAATCACGGAAGAACAACAGTTACGAGCCTACAGGCAAGTTTTGCCTTCACTCTGCGCCAAGTAGTTAAGCAACTGAAGCTATACTCCTAATCAGCGAAGTATATTCAACGATGATCTAAATAATGAAGTATCGACGCGTTTGCGAGAAATAAAGGAAAAATAAAGGACAAAGATAAGGAAACTACAAGAAAACGACAAAGACAAGTGACTATCATTCCGAATGGAATCGTCTCCGAATAAATTCATAATACGTACGGAGATGCAGAAATGCGGAACGTCGAAATATTTGACTTATAAACGCAGGCACATGCTCGCTAGGCGCCCCAACTGCACGCTCGTTCTTAGATATATTTTTAGCGCGGGGCTTGTCGCACAAAAGTCCCGATCAAATGATTTAGAGCCCGGTTTAATTCCCCTCGTTCGGAAACACCGCCGAAGCGGGACAATGACCTTTCGTAGACCGCAGTTGCAGCAAATCCCCGTCGGGCTATTGTAGAAGTTTATTTGAAAAAACTCATTCGCCGTCCAAGGGCAAGCGAGCTTCGAGGCGTATGAAAGAAAAAGAAAAAGAGAAGGCTCGACATAGAAACGCATCCGATGTCGATCAGCTGGCGCTCCGACATTACTGACGATCCGGAGTGCCAAGGCGTTTGAAAATCTATAATATATCTTCTCACGGAAGATAGCAGGGAATTACGAGCGTTCGTATTACTCGGTGCGCGGGGCATAAATCTCTCGCTTTAACGCGCCGCGAGAAGTAACGTCTGATCGAATGAGCGTGAAAATCACTTCGGTTGAGGGCTATGGCACACAAAAAAACGTACGCAGTAAAACTTAAACTTAAGCGAATCGACCAATCATAAGTTTTGAGTTTTAAGTTTTGAGTTTTAAGATTGAGTTTTAAGATTTCTTAAGTCTCGATTGTGATTGGTCGATTCGCTTAAGTTTAAGTCTTACTGTGTACGTTTCTTTTGTGTGCCATGGCCCTAAGTCAAACAGAGATCCGCCGAACTAAGCGCGAGGAAGAAACTCGGGAGTTAATTTCTCGGAGCGGAGTGACGGTCAATTTTTCACATTAGCGGCCGCATTCTAGCGGTGACACCGAGCCGAATGCGCATTGAAAAAATTATCGACTAACTTTCAATACATTGCGATTAGTTACACGTGGCGTTTTGAGATATAATGATTGACGAACTTATCAGCGAGAGGCATAGGCCAAGTCTTTCATTGCCCGTTACAGATAATTAATTAACATCGCGTTTCGTGTGACTTCTTCTTCGCTTTATCATCTTTTATCTTTCGAATTTTTTACAGTTTTGCACGCGACATCTTGAACGCGTGCAGCATTACGATAAAAATTTTTTAAGTAATATCAGTGTGTGTTAAAACCGTTAGTCAGTTAATGAATCCATAAAACTGTCCGTGAACTTCGCGATCTCCTAAGAGCTCTTCGTGCCGCTTTAGATCAACAGAAGGAGAGAGAAAAAAGAATCGTCTCTTCAGCGAAACGTTCGGACGGATTTAAAAATCGAGCTGTCAGATGCACGCATGCCGCCTCTTTCTTTCCTCGCTGAATGAACGCGCGTTTTATGTGGATCTTGAACCCGAGTCAAGTCAATTGCACGTGTTCCTTGATAAGTCGGCTTGACTTGTAGCTTTTGACATTTGGCAATCGCAGTTTCTAGCTGCCTGTGCCAGAGATAATACACCGCTGAGAAAGCATTACGTACGCGTCAAGAAACGGACGGCATGCCGCGACCACGTAGGACGAGTGCGCGGAATGTGAAAGTATGAAAATTCGCGTTTACGCGGCAATACGTCTTCCGCTCTTTTTTTTTTTCATAAGAGAAGAAGGTAGCTTCCTCCTCTTCTTCTTCTTCTTTTCTTCCGCGCGGTCGCGCGGCCGCGCAATAAAATTACGCGCGCTCGTTAAAGTCGCGGTGTACTTACGGGACATGCACAGGCCAACGCTCGAACGTCTCGATGACTGACGGAACGTACAGGACGCGGACCGTTCGCGACCGAGGATAGAGCACTAACTCAGAAGACCGAAGACATTACCGCTTTTCTTCCTCACTCTATCTCACCCACGGCCCCCGCCACCTCGCCCCCTCTCTCCTCCTTGAGCGATCCGCCGGTCTTCCGAAGCACTCAAGTACTTGCACTATGAATGTACGGAGCTATCTTCGGAGCCTTTCACCCTTTCTCGCCCTTATTTCCGAAGGCCGAAGAGGATTAGCGATTGTGAAAGGAACTTACGAATTAAAGGGGTATTCCAGTGTAGAAGTTTGAAAAAAATCGAAAACATTTTTTTTGCATTTTCTCAAAGTATATGTTATGAAAAATATGTCAAAGGGATTTGCTTGAATTCATAAAATTGACGAAGTTATAGCGATTTGACGACGAATAATAACTTTGTCTCGACAGCTTTGTTTCGTCCAAATTTCGTTCAATCCGTAGATCTTATTGTTAGTTTGAAAGAGAAGCCTATAAGTTTCCTTCTGACCTTTCTAAGAAGAGACATTTGCTGGATGTCCTGGACTGGTAGAAATCGTAAAACCACCCGGTACAAAATTTTTCATATATAAACATATATAAACCATATATAAACCATATATATAAA
>NJRQ01000429.1:71292-89568 GCA_003063805.1 Aphaenogaster ashmeadi
TTTTTAAAAAGTTTTCAGCATATATTACAGTTTTGTACAAAACTTCTTGTTTGAAGGCGTTGTTAGGTTATTATTACATCAGGAGGTAGCTGACGAGACGTTAAATGACAACGCACGCGAGAATAATTGCACATCGAGAGGTCAATCGGTTCCCAGAAGAACGCATATTCCGTTACCAATACTCCGCTCTCCTAAAAAAGATTTGTACGTGTGGATGTATTGACGCAGTCCGTTCAGATGTATCCAAGTTATTTACACATACATATACAAATGCTAAAAGTGATAATATATAAAAAATTATTCGTTTGTAATTATATCGAAAATTGACGATTAATTTTAGAATAGAAGACATTTGTGGAAACACTTGAAAAACACGCGAGAAAATTCCAATTTTTTATTTGATTGAATCAATTCTCCGTGTAGGAGAATTGCAACCTATGTATTTCAAACTCTCTAGTGCAAAATAAAGCTTTTATCACTTATTTTTTCTCAAAGTGATATCACGCACGTATATGTTTACAGATATCGTAGAAATAAATCATTAAAATCAATCGATTAAAATTGATATCAAGAAAAATATAAAAATGTGTAACAAAAATTGGCTTACTGGGTCCGTTTTGGGTCATCGGGCCCCAGTAATATATCTCTCCTTAATTCCGTCTCGTCGATCCTGTTTGTATAAAAAAAAGAACAAAGTTGAAAGATCGAAGCCGAGACGTATTACAAAGTTAGCCTGAAGGTAATCTTATTTACACGTAATAGTCCAAAGGTACAGATTAATAATTAAATCAATGTGCAATGTGCGATAACACTTAATTACTTTTGCATAACTTCTCGGTGTGTAGTGCATTAAATAAAGAAGAACGATGCATTATTTATATCATGATAATTCATATATGCACGTGTGGGTGCACACCGCTCGATATTGCACCCAAGTAGAACAGAAAGTCATGATGACGTCAAAATGATGCTAAAATGACGCCTTTAACATCATTTTGAAGTCATGATGACGTCTAAATGACCTCAAAATGATGTCAAAGGCGTCATTTTATCATCATTTTGACGTCATCATAACTTTCGTGTTCTACTTGGGCACTGCCCGATTTCAGAGACAGACTTATGTTTTAACTTAATAATATAATAAATATATTCTTCTCTTATAATTCATATATTCGTGACTCGTTAATAATATATTCATGGCAATTTAATCTACAGTTTTTCTTCCTTTTTAATTAATTGAAGACGATGTGAACTGAATATCGAAGCGTGAGCGAATTCTAAACATATTGCAACTTCTTCATGCATTCTGTTTCACTGCTTCGTTGTGTGATGATATTCTCCGATTTATTTCATTTGTGGTGAGATGTTACGTCTTACAGTTAGCTTGGTATGTGTTTTGTTTTTGCATTGTTATTATCTGCGCAAGCCTCGTTCCTTTCGATACCTTCGGCGCTTTGGCATACTTCGACGTCCGTTCCTCGGACTAGTTATTGCTGTTGCACATACTATAGCAAAACGTCAGCTTACTTCCTTTCCTTACGAACCTCGTCTTCTGTTAGCTCTTTGTTTGATTTTAATTTATCTTTAGTCATTCATTGTTTTATCCATTCACTTATTTAATTGTTTTATTCATTCTAGGATGCATGTCTCGGTGCGTATTGTATTATGCTGAAAAGCGTTTGCTACATTGATTCAACTCTCCGGAAGACGGTGTGAAACTCTGACTCTTACAACAGCAATCCTGTTAAATATGCATTATTTTTTCTCCTTCTTCAAATCACTTTTGCAGCGAATCAAGATAAAATGTATTCGTAATTAGCCACGTGTGAAATAGGATTCTATTATAATCCCATCTAATGCTATCTAATATCGTTCTCTATTTTCTCGTAAACAACAACGAGCGATTGAAATTTTATATTTATAGTCGCGATTCTATATTTACGTAATAAAATGCGTGAAACGGAAACTTTTCGGAGTTGCAATTTAAAATGCATAGCGAAGATAAAATAGATTTATTAAATTATGTTGCAATGGGAAAACTCATTAAGAGATGTTTTAATGTCCGCTCGCGCGCTTCTTGTCAACGCTAATGTTCCGTTTCCGTGTAAGGAATGAAATAATACGTTGATATTGCTCAAATAAATATCCGTTCCAAACGATTATTATTATCACAATAAGATGCACGACCACTGACCCGGCCTCGCATCTTTATCAACTGTACTCACATGCTCTTGATATCGCTATAACGAAGAACAATATTCCCGGCAATTCAATTAACAAGAATCATTATCTACCTGCATAAACATGCATAGTAATTAACATCTTGTTTACTAATGACAAATAAAAGCCAAACTAGATCCCTGAATGATACAATTCTCTTTACATTGCATACAATTCTCTAAAGCAAATATAATTTTCAAGTAAAAATGATGAGGATTTTGTTATTTTTTACGTGCACATAGTCTAGAGGTATCAAAGTAATGTTGGTAGAAGCAATTAAAAACTGTACATTTATTTCAATATTGGGTCAATAAAAATATGTGCATAAATTCTATTATTCAGTCATACATTGAAGAATTTATTCATCATCTTGTACAACTGTTGTTTTTTCAGACACATAAAGCCCATCCAAAAACTTTCTAATATCCTTATTTTTTACTGTTGTTGACTGTTGGATAAGGGCAGCTAAAAGATAGAACAGTACAATGTTTATTAACGTTGCCAAGTTTATCTATTTGTTCAAAGACTATTAATTATTATTGCTTATATAAAATACTTACCCGAACGAGACACGTCCTCTAAAGAATTTCCTTCTATAATTAATTCATCCTTTTGTTTGCCGGAATTTGCAACAGTCACACCTGGTGCCATTTTAACGCGACGTATGTACTTCTCGCCCAAGAAATTTCGGATTTCTATAACTGTGTTGTTCTCCGTAGTCACACAGTTGATGGGAAAGTGGGCGTACACAGCTCGCATTTTATATTGGTAGCCCTTTGTCACACCTTTGAGCATATTCTCAATGTGGGAACATACGGTACGAACGGCAGCTAATTCTTTTTTCGTACCGAACCATTTCTCTACCTTCAATAATCTCGGACTGACCATCTGACACAGAACAAAGGGTACACATTTATAAGATATAAATATAAATATTGTCCATCTTGATGTAAATTGCAAATATTTCAGATGTGGATTTATCATTTATGGGAAATGAAGGGGAATCCAAATTCTCATCACAATAGATACAATTACACTCCAGCGTTAGTCAAAATTACAAGATTACTGGAGAAATAATCTTTCAAGAAATATATATTTTATAATAATATTCTACTTACACGAATGTCAAGTGCGAGATGTTTGAAGGATCGTTTCAATATGCCTCTCGGTCCTTTTACCGTTACCAGACGGGACTTGACTGTAACAGTCAATCCCTCTGGGATTTTGACCGTTTGATTAGTGACAATCTGTTTCATTCTGTAACAGACAAATAATTTTATGTATTCACAGTTTGTAATACAATCCATACCTAAACTATAATAATAATATAGCACTATAATTCTAAAATACAACAGTAGCAACTATTTGCTAGATTTTCACACAAAAGTCCTAATAAATTATATATACGTCAAAGAACACAGTAAATATAAATGGAGTAAGAAAGTACAAATAATATTTTGTATGTCTTTAAATTAAAAAGTTTAAAATTTATGTGCTATGATTGTTTATATTTACACTCTTTTAATCAATAAATAAATGCTACTATAAATAAGAATTATTTTAAATAAGAATTAACTTATTCTCATTGCACAAAATAATTAAAACTTTGAATAAGAATCGTTGGCAATTTTATTGTTTATTATAATACAAGTGGGACACATTCTTTACAATTCTCAATATAGTACGTATAGTTGCTTATAGGTTAGAAGAGGTTATAACTTAAAACCACATGTTCACGGAAATCAAGATAGACGAATAGCAGTTGCAATAATTTCCTGCAAACTTACACATTAATTTTTCATATGTTTCATATGTTCAATTTTGATTGTCTATTTTATTTAAATAAAAAACATGAAATTCTCAAAGCAACTCGTTGACGAAAACAGACGCGCGTTACATCTCATTCTGCTAGATGCCTCAAATTTTGCGAAAAAAATAATATTTTGTAGCGAAAGCACATAAAATGACAATGCTAAAAACATGTAACGTCGAATTATAACATTCGACGCATCGACAGATTGCTATGGATTCAATAAAATATTCCTCATCGTGAAAATTCCATTACCTTATGATCCACCATACAACCGGAAAAGACCAAGATACTGAGAAGGTATTTCTACCAACGTTCATGCAAACATAGAGCGGCACACTTCTTGCCGTTTCTTCAGTTAGTCTTTTACCTTTCACGCCAGACGGTGCTGTAGTCCCTCAGAAGAAATGTCCGACGACGCGATTGGTCAAGATTTATGCTCCAACAGCCTGAATTTTGTTTTAATTTTGCTCATAGGCTGCGTTTCCACTAAACGCGTCACGCATCGCGTCAACCGTAGTTAACCAATCAAAACATCCCATTTTGAAATTTAAAATTTTGGATTTTAAAATGGGAAGTTTTGATTGGTTAACTACGGTTGACGCGACGCGTGACGCGCTCAGTGGAAACGCACCCTTATTTTATGTCCGCTCTTATTTTATGTTATTTATTATTTAACGATACAAAGTTCGATCATTTGATAAAGTAAAAGATCCTAGGATACGCCAAATGATGCGTATATATCCAATTAATTAATTTATGATGTATTTTGCACATCGAAATATAGTACTGGATGGAGCATAGGATCGACATCATCTTGACAGACGTATAGCGTTTTCGATTTGCTGACTCGGGGTCGAGTCAAGTCAGAAAAGTTAGATCAAAAGTTAGATTTTTGCAGACATCGAGGTTCAAATCTAACTTTTGATCAAACTTTTCTGACTCGACTCGACCCCGAGTCAGCAAATCGAAAACGCTAGTAGAAAGAGAAGGAAGATGTTGGGGTAGTAGCGACTTATGTAGATCAGGGGCCATGAGGCACTTAAAAATTTTACTTACGAATGAGTTAACACATCTTTGTTGAGAGTAGTATATTTACATTACACACATGGAGAAACCATATTTATTACTTTTATATGTAATAATTCCAATTTTAACCATCGTTTTGCAGCGTTAACACATAATATTGATTGTGAGTGAATACTGAGGTTTTTGAGTTGAGAGAATACGCTACTCTTCCCCTTCTCCTTAAACAAAATTCGACCAATAAAATAATAGTAGAAAGAGAGATCCGTGTCCCAACATATACTTCTCTCTTTCTAAGTCCGTCAAGACAAAAGATCAAAGAAATTTCGCCGCATGCTCCATCCAGTACTATATATCAATGATTTTGCATCAGTAAATTCTAACCATATTAAAATAATGTACAATAATAATCTGTATTAATATTATGTATAAATTATACTCTGACAGTCAAATGCAAACATCAGAGAGAGAGAGAGAGAGAGAGAGAGAGAGAGAGAGAGAGAGAGAGAGAGAGAGAGAGATGTTCATTTTGCTGCGCACGCATTAATTTAAGTTTGTTTTCTGTTCCTGAACTGGCTGCACTAGTTCAAAGTTTATCTTTTTCCTTCCAACGTGGAGTAAAAAAGATAAACTCTGAACTAGTGCAGTCAGTTCAGGAACAGAAAACAAACCTATTGTTTTCAAAGCGCCAGTGATTGAAAGATCTGTTGCGCAAGCGCGACAAATGATATTTAGTAATTTTCAAAGCGCAGTGATTGAGGGATCTTTTGCGCAAGCGCGATAGCTCGTCAAGTGATCTTTAGTAACGTATATTTTATCAGGATATACAGTACAATTAATCCCATCATGAGTAATTAAAAATAAATTTAAAATACCAGAAGAAATTGTATCAAAGTCTTTAATTAAATAATATACTTTCTTGATAAAACTTTTTGACTTTTCATGTCTGCAGCCATGAGTTATTACATCAATATTTGTTGCAAGAATAAGGAAAATCGCAAATAACGCTACCGGTATTTATAACAACAAATACAAAATTACATAAGTAACTACAATTCTAAATGTATAACTTGTAACTTTTTCAATTATATTCAAATATGTCTCGAAGCATAGAAAAGAAGATAGTACTTTAATTTTATCATCACGATCAATAGTTCTCTCTCCTTTACAATATCAATAATGCCCACTACTACATATAATATCAATATATGTGTTCAACGTAATTAAACACCTATTTCATATATCATTAATATAAACAGCAGAAAAAACGCAAGAAGAAAAAAAAATTATGCGAGGCCCCGAGAGCGCCCTCCAATATCGCGTCCGTGCACGACACTGTCGATCGGGCGGTCACGTGGGTCGGCGCTGCCACGTGGTGGGGAGAATCCCTCCCGATCGCGCATCGGTGATCGGTCGTGGTCGTGGGTCGGGTCGCGACCTCGGGCACGGCGGTCGGCGCGGTTCGGTTCGGCATGGCGCGGCACGGCTGACGGCCTCGGCCGCGCTCGGCGACGGCTGCGCGCCGCCTCAGAACTCAGAAGCGGCGCGGCGGGTGCTGCTCAAGCCGGCTAAATACAGGCTCGCGGGTACGGCCGACGGCGTTCAGTGCGATGCCGGGTGCCGCTCGCGGTGGGGATGCCGCGTCGCGTACCGCGTTCGTAGGGCACTGCGCGCGCTAACGCTCGCGCATGGCGCGTCGTCGCCGCGACTGACTGACTCCGCTCCGACTCCCCCGGGTCGAACGCGCGCCCCTCGCGTTCTGCAGCACAGTACGTGTTTTCCCGTCCCGCGCGAGCCACGCTACTCCGCGCGAGACGCGGGGTACGGAGTACTTTTCTCTCTTTTTTTTCTTCTTCCTCTCTCTCCCTCTCCCTCTCTCAGGGCCCGACGGACGGCGCGACATAAGAACGTAAGGAGCGGTAGCGCGCGCGTTGTTGCGGTCTATCGACTCCTCGGGCTCGAGCGGGGATAACCGAAGTGCGCGGCGCGAGGCACGCTGCTGGAGGTGCCGCCGCGAACGTCGTGCCATGCCAGTATAAATATTGTTCTGTCGCTCGCGCGAGCCGCAGAGCTTCTCCGCAGCTCCGCTCCCTTCTTTTCTCGAGCGAGTCCTCGCTCGCTCGTCCTCTCTTCTATTTTTTTTTTCATCCCGTCTTTCTCTTCTCGGATTCCTCATTGTCTCTCGTCGCTGGTCGCGCGCGGCTCACGACCGCCTCCTCCTCGTCCTCGTCCACGTACGCTCGATGCAGCTCCCTCGAAGTCCAGTCGCCGAATAATCAGCGCGAATTCGAGTGATCGTAGTGATAACCGCGGCTCGTTCAGTGACGTTTCTCGTGAATAGAATGATCGGAGTAGTTATCCCGTGTAATCCCGTAGGACGCGGAACGTCCGGTGAGCCGCGGTGACCGTGCCGCTCTGTCATCTGTTTCCAAGAAAAGAGAGAGAGAGAGAAGGAGAGGGGGAGAGAAAGGAGAGAAAAAGGGTGGGAAAGAGGGAGAGGGAGAGAGAGAGAGAGAGCGAGAGGACTGGCCTCTACCTGCCGAGCGAGCGAGCGACCGAGCGAGACTCACTGTGTGCATGTGTAACGTGGTATGGCTCGTCGTCGGTGGTTCCTCGCCACCTTTATTACAGCGGAACCCGAATGCGTGCGCGAACGCGAGCGTACCCCTCTCGCCTGACCGGCCTACCCGCCACCGTAAGGCTGCGTTCACACGTGAAATCGATTTTCGCGCGGGGACCGTCGTCCGGCCGTCCCTCGCCGTGGAGACGCATCGCCACGGTTAATGAACGGAACCAACGCCGGCCGATCGTCCAATCAGCTTTTAGGTAAGACTTTCGACCGTGCCTCACCATCCCCTTTTCCCTCTCTTTCCTCCTTTTTTTCTTTCCATCGGCCACCAGCGGTCGAACGAGTCGTCGGAGAGAACTCGTCTTCGAATGGGGAACGAAGTCTTTTCGGTTCGTCGAACCCGCTGCACCCGTTCGCGGGGGGACACGTGGTGCCCGCAGCGAAATCCTCTGATCTCGGACGCGATTAAGATTTTATTTACGAACGCGACGTGATAGTGCTTCATTCATCATTCGACATGCGTAGCGTATCGGGTAACAGGTGTGCTACGTCGACGGTCGTCAAGTTATATTATTAATTTTCAACGTGTCCAGCGAAACCTGCCGGGCTCCACGTGCGCTAATAATCTCGATGATTTTGCACAAACGCTAGGTTGCTTGAAACGCGTTCGCAACAAACAATCGCGTGGAAGTCAGCCTCCTCCATCCCCCATCGACATAGCTGCGCGGTGACGCGTTTGGAGCTTGCCCAGTGAGAAATGATTCATCGATCGACATCGAATCAACGTCGAAATCATCGAAATTACATCAAATTTGATATAATTTCGATGATTTCGACGTCGATTCAATGTCGATTCGATGAATTTCAATTAGTCATTTCTCACTGGGTGCTCCCTGATAAAAGCGGAGTGGCTCTTTTTCAATGGCTACGTTCAGCAGAAAAAGCAGCTTTGCAACCGTTGGAAAATTTTTTAATATGATTGGTTTATATGCATATCCTATGCATATCCATTGATGGATGTTTGCGACCACCATGCATGCTCCATGGTGACTGTCTTGACAAAGGTACACGGAAAGAATGGTTTTGCTGAAATATTAAAAAATTTGGCCAGATACAGATCTGAAAAATAATTTTGTTAGATCATCAAAATAATTATGTAGGACGCCTAAAATAGTTGCTAGAATATCAAAACTTTTTGCAGCATTATCATTATGTTGGAGTGTCCTACATAATTATTTTGATGATCCAACAAAATTATTTTTCAGATCTGTATCTGGCCAAATTTTTTAATATTTCAGCAAAACCGTGCTTTCCGTGTACTCTCAGTGGTTTGCCATTGCCTTCCGAGAGGTGGTGATCAATTAAAAACATGATATGTTCTGAGTGGATTTGAACCTGGATCTTTGGCACAGAAAGCAGACGCGCAACATACATTTAGATCCAGGAGGAACTAAAGGCAAGAACCAATCATATTAAAGAATCTTACAACAATTGCAAAGCTGCTTTTTCCGCTGAACGCGGCCAATAATTTATATAACGATTTTGCTAACCGGAGGCATCGGGCGGAAATCCCTTCTTTACCGCATCGGTCGAGACACTTACACGACTCCGGTATCTAAGATCTTGGATTGCTGCGCCGCATGCGTTTTCACGGAGCTCGTTCATTGTAAACAGATGATCTTGACAACCTCCTTGTACGTATGCGCCGCACGTGCACCGGCTGCGTATTTCCAGCAACCGTTTACTGCATCTGCAAGTGCGCGCGGATTTCCTTTGTCTGACGCGCCGCGCCGCGCCGGTGTGAACGCCGCTTAGCTCAGGTGCGCGTGCACAAAGGGGGCATCTCCTCCGATGATGCATCTCGCGGCTGGCATCTCGCAGCGGAAACGGCGGCGCGTCTCCCCCTCGGTATCACGAGTACCGCGAGTGTTCTCTTCTCCGGGCTTCTGAAACGCGGCTCCGTGACTCGCGCGACTCTCGGCTCGCGTGCTTGAAAAGAATTTCCCTTCCAAAAAAAAAGGAAAGGGGTTCGCCAAGGGCACCCGTGTTGTACGAAAGTGTCGGGGAATATATGTATCTTAATGAGGCGAGAAATAGTTTTATATTTAAGAGATACCATCGTGTAATTCTTATCCAGCGATAACCCTTATCCGGCGATCGCGCGCGTGTCACGAAACGAAAACTCCGGTTTAGCATTGAGGGTCGCTCGTCGATACACTTGATACGCGTTATGTCAAATAGTATCTTTCACGGAAAGAACGGTTTTGCTGAAGTATCTAAAAATTTAGCAGATGCAGATCAGAAAATAATTATGTTGTACCATCCAAGATAATTATGTAGGGCGCTCAAGCTGTTTGCTAGAATGTCAAAACTTTTTGCAGCATTGTCATTATGCTTGAGTGTCCTACATAATAATTTTGGATGGTCCAACATAATTATTTTCAGATCTGTATCTGGCTAAATTTTTAGATACTTCAGCAAAATTGTTCTTTCCGTGTTTCTTGTCTTTTTAATAATTTATCGCGAGTTTTATAGATTACTCGAATGTGTGAAAATTATTGTTTGTCATCTGTCAATTTTTTATAAATGAAGATATATTCGCTCAAGTACATCCTATATAAGTATTATCCTTACACGCGGAAAGAACAGTTTTGCTGAAATATCTAAAAATTTAGCCAGATACAGATCTGAAAATAAATTTGTTAGACAATCAAAAGTAACTACGTGGGACGCTCAAACATTATGATAATGCTACAAAAAGTTTTGATACTCCAGCAAATATTTTGGGCGTCCTACATAATTATTTTGATGGTCCAACAAAATTATTTTCAGATTCGTATCTGGCCAAATTTTTAGATATTTCAACAAAACCATTCTTTCCGTGTAATTATCTATGTATTAGATTTATCCATATTATCCTTAATTATTTATGTATTAGATTTATCCATATTATCCTTAATTATCTATACATTAGATTTATTCATATTGTTCTTAATTATCTATGCATTAGATTTATCCATATTGTTCTTAATTATCTATGTAAATATTAGAATTATCCATGTTAGAATTTATATTATACGTATATCTAAATGGAAACCGTAGAAGAGTACTTTTTAAAAATTCACGAAATTTCCAATTCCGGTACTCGCGCTCTAGCACTACCACATCTAATCGCGTAAATTGGATTGTTATCCGTGAATTACACGCCCACGGTAAACATACCCGCGGTGTTCCGTGAATGAAACAGCAACCATGCGCTTACGATAGGAAATCAGCGCTTACAAGTTATCGTGTACCTTTTAAGTGCATCGAAAATGACTATATATGCAGCATAGTCACGAACGCGGTTTAGTAACACGCATGTATCACGCTCATTACTCCGGCTTACTTATTTTCATCACCGACTTAAAATCGTTTCCGATAGAAAATAGAATTGACGGCTTCCCATAAGAAGTGTTCCGATTTTTCGAGAGAAAACGCTACCCTAAACGTATCCTAATAGTCAATTTCAATCCTCGACTCTCGGAACAGAGAGTATAAGATTGTTTCCGTTGGTTAAAATTAAGTGAAATTTAAGTGATACTTTGTTTCTCCTAAATGCAGGATTAGAAGAAAGTGCGGAATTAAACTTCGGCTAATTTCTTTCACCGATTTCGGTGGAAGTCGCTTCTAGAAATCAAAGACGATCGTTCGGGAATTATAACGCTGCGAAAAATTGTACAATCATCGTGGGCACGCTCACGACGTCTCGCATTTAATTCCACCACCTGGTTTCTTGCGTTTTCTATCCAGCTTCGAAGCACGGAAGTCTCTTTGAAATTTGACAATTGCCTTATCGTTAGAAATGAGCGTCCGTTACGGGAATACATTTATCCGCGTATGAAAATGCTAATAGTCCGTTTATTATAATTGCAGCCAGGCTGGACGAGCGTAGTCGAATGCAGCTGGGCTCAGCATGCCCTCTAAGAAGCAGTACAACCTCGTACATAATGACGAGTACGACACGCGAATACCGCTGCACAGCGAGGAGGCGTTCCACCGCGGAATCGTGTTCCACGCCAAGGTAATCTGGGGTGATTTCTTATCCACTTCGGTCCATACGTGCACCACCGTTTCCTATTCGTTTTTCTCAATTCCCGACGAGTTCGTCTCGACGCTCGCCGCGCCAGCCCGAAGTACACTAGGGTTGCCAATTCCAAAAGTCTAAATTACCGGATATTGCCTCTTTCGTAACAAAATCTAACCGGACAAAACCGGACAGAAATAATAATCATAAAACTAGATTAAATACCAAATTTAATAAAAAAAATTACTTACAATATTGTTATCCAGATAGTTTTAAAAAACAGGGTTTCGTTGAATAAAATAGTAAACTGCTCTTATTTAATATAAAATACATTTTATTGATGAACATAAAATTAAGTAAAACATGTTTTGAACATGTGACGTATATTTCGTAAATTATAAAATATACAAATTATAAACATTTCGTAAATTACAAAACATAAAATATATATTTTTGAACAAATATAAGAAAACGTTATACTTTAGTAATAAACATATTTTAGCAAGAAAAACAAAATTTGTGATATTATTCTAGGATTAATATTTAAGCTCACGAAAAGATTATTGTCGCTAACATCGCTGAGATCCGAACTCTGTTTATAAATTTTTCTTCATCTTTTAAATTTTATTTTATTAATTGGGTATACTTAAAAACCGGACATATGACGTCCGGTTTGATTTTTCAACCGGACACCGGGCAAGACTCCTGAAAACCTGACAGTTCAGTTCAAAACCGGACACTTGGCAACCCTACTTGCAGCGTCTTCCGTCCTCGCGTTTCTATATTTCCGATCTCGTCCGAGAGTTTATGAGTTCACGTCAAAGACATTAAAAATGTTTGAAAAACATCGAGTCGGGAAGAGATCGTTAAACGTTTTACTACTGGACCGTCGAGCGATCTCTCGCTCAAATTTATGTGAGATTCGAGCAGCTGCGCCCGCGAGAAAGATATTGATCTTCCCACTGACGTAACGCTATCGAATTGCTCCGATAACGATTAGACGTTAACGGCGGGAAATTTCTAATTGCAAAAATTCCGTCGTGCGCTTTGCGCCAAGCGAGCGCACGCTTTCAGAAAATAGTAACACTAACGGTCGATAGCGTCTCACGTCAGAGGAAAATGTATGTCGACTATAAACCGCGCTTCGTTCCTCTGACCGCCGTGCGATGGGAACGAAAGCATCTGCTTTGACACGGTTGCGGTAAAAAAGAATTTTCGCGCCTTCTTAGTACCGTTTCCAGCGAGTATATTGTAGTATTATCGACATAATGACGCGGGGAGAGGGACAAATTCGCGAGCGCGAGGACACCTTCGGATAATGCTGCGAGATGAAACGCGCCGCGATAGGTATCCATTTCTAATTTGAAAAACTGTATAGCAAGAGGGAAAAGTGGTAAGAGAGATATGCAATTGGTATCTTATTTTCTTATCCTTTCTAGTATTTTTCACAATGGGCAATAAAGACCTCGGGGCGATCTTTTTGCAACGGGACTGAATCGCGAGGCCGAGACGCAAACTGCAGTCCCCGATGACGGTGAACGAGTTAACGTAATGCCAGGAAAGACAATATCGTGGCGTTTCCCGGTCTCCCTAACGAAATCGGTTCTAGGAAACTCGCTTCGGAATAATAATATTTTTACGTTGTCGACGTCGTCGTCGTCGTCGTCGACGACGATGGTGCAACAATTGCGACGACAGCCGCGATACCGGGCGGCTTATTTCTGGACGACGACGCCGTCCGCCGCTTTCGCGTTCTCCGTGACGTCATCGTATCGTGCACGTGTTTATTTCGGTGGCACTTCTCTTGAGAAAGGTTAAAGCTTTTGTGCGCGCCCGTAAATCCCGCGCGTCCCCCGCGAAAATCGCCGCGACGTGCGAAATTTTCGACCTTTGATTTACGCCGCGTGCGCGGCGTCGTTGACGTTCGCGCTTACGTAGGAGCCCGAATCGCGTATCCGAAAGACGTCTCTGAAGGAAGGTCTGAACGCGAGCGTTTCTTAAACTTCCTCGGTTCATAGAACTCTGAATGATACTTCGTTTATTTGGCAGCTCGGGGAAAGTGTCCCGAGAATGAAATTTTGAGGAAGAGCGTCCTGCGAGTCTTCAGGCGAATTCAATGTCTCGATCATCAAAGAGGACTTTGCTCCCTTTTTTTCTCCAAGCAGTATTCCTCTTGAATGACACGAAATCTGCAAAGAAAATAATAATTCTGTTATTGATAATCTTAAAAAAAAATTTTTTTTTTCGTCTAATCTGTGGATACTTATCATTATTGAATGATTAAGCTGATCCTGAAATGGGAAATAAAATAAGGAACTACGGATTACATTTTTTTTGTGTTTCTATTCTACATTTACGTCCATTTCCACCAATGTAGATTAACTTTAATCTCGGTTTAACTTATTCTTTATCTTTTTCTTATTCTTAGAACTAAGAATTTAAACCGAGTTAAACTAAGAGTTTAAGAATTTAAACTAAGAGTTAAACCGAGATTAAAGTTAATCTACATTGGTGGAAATGGACGTTAGTGTCAAAAGTCTTGATTCTGAGTGTGATTTGTCTTGTACGGGAATCGTGCTTACAATGCTATTCGAGAATCAGATTTTAGCGCTTAGTGGGGCTATAAATACGGATCGATATACTCCGCAGAAAGAGAGAGAGAAATTTGCTATTAATATTGCATCTACGTACGAAGTAACGCGCGTATTCCTATACGGAATTATAATGCAGGAAATAGCTCGATAACGAAATTTATTTCAATCTATCGACGGGGTACGTCGATTTCAAGCGGAGATTTTCTCCATAGATCATCAGTGAGAAACACGCAAGTTAAGACGACGTGAGATTTTTCAGCTTACGCGAGCAGGACTCTTCTTCAATTCGTTCTCGGTTATTGCGAGACGCGACGTGACTATCGATCGCAAATTTACAAAGAGAACGTCCTCTTCCTGTCGCAAGCGTGTGCGTGGGAGAACACCACGTGTGCGTCGAATCACCCGAACACGTGGCTAAGGCCATCGTTTTCAATGGGGGAATTCTAAATACAGATCGTCGGACCGTAGTGCTCCTCCCGCGGTATGATTATGGCAGCGTAACTATATGTATAATATAGTTTGCACTATAAATGCGAGCGGGGCGGTCCGCGTTCCGCACGAGGTCGAAGTCTCACTGTAAAGTTTGTGACATTTGTTCCAGCGAGGCGATTAACGGAAAATTACGTCACGCGTTGATCAAATCTGAAAATTACGTCACGTGTTGATCAAATCTTTCTCAGATCGCTGTCGTTTCTTCTTTAGCTTGGCGAAGAAGCATATATTCCGAGAGATCTTACGACCAGACCACACACTGCTTGCGCTCACCGATTTGGACCAAATTTGGAATATATTTAGATTATCATTAGACATGACTTCTGGTAAAGCCGTTTTGATGCATATGCCTTGGCTGTCCCTAGCCAGAGTCTCAATGTTGCGTCTTTAGTAGTGCTTTAGCAGTGGCAAAATTTTCTAGAGAAAAAATTGAGGAATGTTTCGAGAATTAATCAATTAGATAATCAAGAAAACGAAATAAGACTTTGATAGTCGATCCAAATGGAGTCTCTTCTTTTGCTTTTAATGTAAAAATATCCCACAATTAGCTATTATATACCTTCGCATCTATCTTATTATTTGTGTTCGTTTTTTTCCTTTTATTATTATCCTTAACGTTAAAATTGCAGGTCAATGTATTTGCGTCGAAATGAAGCAGACAATAACATATCTAGAAAATTTCGCCACTGCTAAAGCACTACTAAAGGCGCAAAATTGAGACTCTGGCTAGACAACCAAGGCCTATGCATCAAAACGGCTTTACCAAAAGTCATGTCTAATGATAATCTAAATATATTCCAAATTGGTTCAAATCGTGAGCGTAAGCAGTGTGTGGTCTGGCCCTGTATTCCGTTCCCATCTACCGACAACTATCGATGTTGTTAACTTAACGACAGCCTATGAGAGTTGCGCTTTTCCGCAGGATTGTCCTTGCTATTGGCTGTCGTTAAGTTAATGACATCGATGGTTGTCGGTATACGGGAACGGAATACAGGAGCTGGTCGTTAGCTACGCCAGTTGCATAGATTATCCTTCGAGCACTTGAGAAAATTGATCTTAATTTTTTGCAAATGTGAATCAATGACGGCGAGCAATGATTCTTCGAGCACTTGAGAAAATTAATCTTAATTTTTTGAAAATGTGAATCAATAACCGCGATCCTGCACTTCTCTGTGAACTTTCCGCGACCTATCAAGATACAATAAATACAGTTTTCCCAAAGAGAAAGACGTATTGTTTACCATACCCTTTATACCTAGAGAATCGTTAGCCAATTGTTACCTCGGCGAAGCGCTACATTTCTTCCGTTTCAGTTCATCGGCTCTATGGAGGTTCCGCGACCGACTAGCCGAGTGGAGATCGTGGCGGCGATGCGAAGAATCCGCGTGAGTACGCGTAATAGCTAGTTAACCCAGTTAGCGAGGCAGCGCGGTACAGCTCTGTTTTCGTAACCGCGGATCGCTTCATTTAATTCGTACCCGTTTGATTCGCAGTACGAGTTTAAGGCCAAAGGGATCAAGAAAAAGAAAGTGACGCTGGAAGTCTCGGTGGATGGGCTGAAAGTGACCCTACGGAAAAAGAAGGTAATCCTCATGGAATGCTACGTCGCTACGTATACGTCGGCGTCGGGTATATGATTGAGTCGAACGCGTTGCCTATTAATCTCAAATCATCTCGTTAACCCCTATCTAAGCCGGATAAGCTAATTCTCTCGTTACATACACAAGCGAATGAAATGAGTCTGCTAGACTCTACGGTATATCACATGATTTAAAGAAGAAATGGGGGGAATACATTAGAACAGTGGTGCGCAAACTTTTTATGCTCGCGACCCCTTTTCTTAGACAGAAACTTGATGTGATCCATAAACTTTTTACCATTCGTATAAATGAAGGACAATATCAATTATAATTTTAAAAATGTGTCCGGATTGGTAAAACTCGGCCTGGCTACGAGGCTGTCCGAGTAAGCTTCATCTTTAGGTTCTTAACCGTAAGCGCAAAGTTCACGTCAAATACAAAATTTCTTAAAAATTTCACGATTGATCTCCAATCATTCAAACCTTTTAAGAATGTTTTCGCGACTCACACTTTGCGCAACATTGCATTGATAGAACACACTGGCGCGGATTTAAACGATTTGAATGTTCGATAGAAATTCTCAAAAGCTGAATCTTCGGTGTTTGCTAGGAGATGACGTTCCTCTGATGACGTTCTTTCTTGCAAGATCCATTCTGATTCAGCTGATTTCTGTTTTTTGTGGATTTGCGTTGATAAATATACCCTCTACACGCGATTCCGTCGTTCGCTTGCTACATCGGTCCAATCCTTGCACACGAAAGCCAAGAAAAAAATTCTTCTTGGCGACACTGAAGATGTTCACGATGTCTGCGTAAAATAAGAAAGATCGACGTCACCTGCGAATATTGGGAGGAAAACGGGCGGGGGGAGGTTAAGAGGAAAATCGCGTACTCGATGACGCGCATTTCGTAACAGTTGCAATTTATAACGAGAAATGATGTTGGACAAGCGCCACGTTGTATTCGCACTGATACACATGGGCGCCGTATATTTTCGATGCCATACATACGGCAACAGATAGCGGTAACAGCCAATATTAGCTAACAATATTCTCGAAATAATGACTCGTCATTCGTGATTTCTTTTTGCAGAAGAAACAGCAGCAATGGATGGATGAGAATAAAATATACCTGATGCACCATCCAATTTACAGGTGAGATCGCATTGCGTTCAGTTGCTTATCGCAATCGGTGTTCTTTCTTCATCGAGTCAATTTATGGTTATTACATTTTTTTGCAATTTACATGATGCTTTATACAAGACGTTGAAATGTCAATAAATGAATGCAATCAAAAATATCGTACAAAAACAACGATCTTTGTATTGTAGACATCACGACGTGTTGCGTGCAATCTCGGGAAACGATGCGCCATATTGAGATGCCATGAAATAATTTTTGTATGAAGCAAAAACCGTTTTCTTTCTTTCTTCAGGATATTCTACGTCTCGCACGACAGCCACGATTTAAAAATATTTAGTTACATCGCCCGTGACGGGAGCAGCAATACTTTCAAGTGTAATGTCTTCAAATCTAGCAAAAAGGTGAGTCTCATCTTCATCCGTGCGATAATAATTTAATTAATCTTCAATATCCATATCATCGAGCTTCCTATATCGGACGTGATCTCGGACAAGAATAGTTAGGCAAGAATCATATGGACGTAGTCGTGTAATACAAGTCACCATTTTTTAAAGATTGACTCTTCTGTACCCCGTTACGTTAAAAATAGAATAACAAGCCGGAAACTCGGTCGGGTTAGACAATCCTTGTCTATTTTTCTTCTATTTCCGCGGGACCACCTCGCTATGCAGCAGCCGGTGTCGAGACTCGTCTGCAATACGCGAAGTAAGAAGTAATGGCTCCTGCCCACAGGACGCGTTATGCATTACCAGGAGGCTACGGTTACAGTAGATGCGTG
>NJRQ01000429.1:104542-139055 GCA_003063805.1 Aphaenogaster ashmeadi
GTTTAATTCCTTGTTCCTTATTCCTTTCATTGTGTCTGAGCCTTATGTCTCACGCCAAAGTTCGACCGTCGCGTGATCCAGCGCGTCGAGAGAATCGGCGAACGCGTGACAATGCGCGACTCTTCGCGGGGCGGGCGACGTGAGTCCACGACAGAGAGAGAGAGAGAGAGTTTCGAAATTACGCACAATTTAGCGGGGAATTTGCCAGATTGAATCCGCGGCGACTATTTATAATTGAAAACCGTCTGCGCGCGGACAGTTATTGTGCCACGCCAACGTCGATTCCTCGAACCCGCGGTGTATCGCGGATTTGCAAAATGAATAAATAGACGCGCGGATGGGGCGCGTGTTTTTCTTTTACCCGCGAGAGCAGACACGCGGAAGTCTCAGACGGCAGCGTGTTGAGTCCCGCGATTTTTGCGTCAGTGGTTACGATTACCCACCAGGAATTGTCGATACCGGTGCAACGCTTTTGCGCTATTACCACCGCGACGGTCGGTGCCAGGGATAATGCACTTTAGACGTCTGCAAACGTTTACTTAATAATAATTCGCGCGCATTTCGCATATATTGACGTTCCCGTCTAATGGACAGCCGTGTTATTTTATACGAAAAGATTATGTTTGCACAATTATATCCGTGTAGGACGTCCGATAGGAAAACACTCGAAAGATTGCGTACCGCGAATCGCGAAAGTTCTCCGAAAAATGATCAGCTTGTGCGGAGTGTGATCTGCAGCTGATGTACGAAACGTTAAGGATAAATGTCTGGTTTAGAAATGAGCGACCTTGTGAAAAAATATGAAGGCGCAAATAATCTCGAGTGATAATCTAATGAGAATTAATCTCTTTCGAGAGATACGAATGATGAGAAACTTTATTCATTATTTAATTTCGATTGGAACAGAAAAGTCAAAATAATGTCAATTTGACGTCATATTGGCCAAATTTATGTCATTTTTTGGTCATGATTGAAATCTCGATTTAAAAATCAAAAAGACATAATAAAAAAGGAGTCAGCATAAAGTCATTTTTAAGTCATCTGAGATCGAGATTTCAATCATGACCAAAAAATGGCATAATTTGGTCAATATGATGTCAAATTGACATTATTTTGACTTTTCTGTTCTCCTTGGGCGATTTTATTCTGACGGAATGTTAATTGCAGGCTATGCGAACTGAGGATTAAAACGACCCAGTAAGGAACGTCTCAAGATTTTTATATTAGATTTAAAAATAACAAAGACAGATCCTTGACGGTTAATTTCTCATACGCATTAGCTGCGGATCACTTGGTATATAAAGTTTTATACGTGTTTACGTTCTTTGCGACCTCGACAGGCTGAAATAAGTTCAAAGGAACTCTCAGAGTAAACGATTCGCGCCTTTGTGCCACGAAGTGACGGATTATCTAAATAAAAAAAAATGTAGCTCGTGAGAAGTCGCGCAATGGATGACAGCATCCGCAGCTGTGAACACGTGAAAATTCGAAGCGGACGTGTGAGGGGTTAGGGGGTAAGCCATGCTTAAAAATTCCCTGAGAGGCACGGCGATGGCTTCGTCCGAGCCGTCAACGCCAGCGAGTCCTGGACCTGGCAGCCCTCTGGGCTTTGAAACACCCAGACCACGCAAGAAGCTCTCCTTCAAGGAACCGGAGACCTTCAACTGCTTGAAAATGCGCAAGCCGTCGACGCGACCGAGACTGATACACTCACAGAATAGCATCGACCTCAGCTTCGACGAGAATCCTTTCGAGGAGGAAAACGAGGATCTCGACGAGCTCGAGGTAAAATCTCTATTCGTGACCTATCCTTCATTGAACACGAGGAAAACAAATTTCTCTAAACGATTGAATGGAATTTTCGAGAAATGGCCGACGTAGGAAGCTCGCTGATATGTCTTCGTAATACCATTTGTTGCTCTAAAATCTTCTAATTTTTTAATAATATTATAATAATCCGATGTTGTTCTGCGTACTCGCGAAATTGCACGCGAGATAATTGAACCAGGCGAGAGAATAAGATAAGTCTGATTTAATTAGAGTCAGGCGATGAGGGTAGTCAGAACGGTTGGGCAAGCTTTCGAAGTGTGCCATAAGTTAAGCATAAACAACACCACGGAGGATCGAGGAGAGAAAGACGGGGAGAATCACGGTGAAAATTACGGTGATGTTTACGAGGACCAAGACGAAATTCCTAACGAGCAATCTCAGCCTTCTCCACCGCCGGTGCACAAAGGTGAATGTCAATGATACTGCGTTTCGTAACCGATCCTCGGTGTACTTTGTCTCTTTCGGCTTTATTTTAATTCCACGACAGAAATAACTTTAACGTAATCAGCTGTAAAAAGGATTCACCTTCAATCCTTTTATTTTCATCTCTTTGACCTATGTCTCTGTTTGTAACGTCTGGTCCCCCTCCTCTTGCGTTTCAGACATATCATTATTGGGTGATACTGAAGACTCGGTTCCCGAACAAACGTCCGTTACCTGTCTACTTCGATCGCACGATGGACCGGCGACGACAACCTCTACCTCACCAATCAGACAGTCGCCGTCGGTGAGACAATTACAAATGTATAAATAGGACTAAATCGGCGCGTGCTATTTTAAAATAAAATCGTCATTAACCGAAGCTGTGTACTACGCAAGTGAAAGATACTTTGTGAAATGCTTTGGCAGCTACGATGAAGTCAAAGCCTTAAAATAAAATAGCTCGTTATCTTGCTCTTGCTTTACGGTTAGCGAATTGTTTACCGCTTTCCAAGCTCTACCGTTTGTACAACTCGTAAATTCTAAGACGTCTCTTTGCGCTCCATTTCGCAACAGTATCTCGCTTCCTTATGGACAATTCAATTCGCACACTTTGAAGTAACTTTTACGTCTAATATACGCAGTTTGTTCATTATTCCCTTTGTCGCGGTATCGGCATTTATTTGCAATAACTTATATAATTTATAGGTGTCGATTTATTTATTTGCTTTTTTCCTTTTTATAGGGCACGGTGACCTCCGAGTGCGGAGGTATATTGGTGGGTGGCGAATTAACAGCCCTGAAACACGAAATACAGCTCCTGCGTGAACGTTTGGAGCAACAGAGTCAACAAACCAGAGCTGCCGTTGCCCATGCGCGACTTCTTCAAGATCAGCTGGCGGCGGAAACGGCAGCGCGCGTCGAAGCTCAGGTATAAATAAGTGAATCAATTACCAGAACACATAAATATTTCGCCAACACTTGCCTATGCGCGATTTATCGCCGTATAATCGAACCTAATTTATCGAGGCGTCTTGATTTGTCAAGGCGAACTTAATTTAGCAGAAGCAAAACGATTTATAACGTTTGATTATTTTTTCTATTCTTTTATCGTGTTCTTCGACCGATATTATTCGCGTACCTCCCTTGTAAAAATGCAAAGGAAGTGCTTGACGAAATGTTCATTGTAATTTTCGTAAACAGAAAAGTTCTGTGACAGTATCTAGGATTCTACTCTACGATTGTGGGCGCGATCGTTCTTCGTTTCAGGCGAGGACGCACCAGCTTCTAGTGCAGAATAAGGAATTGCTAGAACATATAAGTGCGCTGGTGGGCCACCTGAGGGAACAGGAGCGTGTTTCCGGTGGTCATGTCACCTCGCAATCGCAAATCCCGACGCCCGCGTCCATGCAACAGAACGCGGTGGTTTCCGACCTGTCGGGCCTCGGCCAGGTAACGCTCTACCGAATTCCATGACACGGGTGCTCCGGTGGAGTTTGGAATCGAAGCAC
Source organism: Aphaenogaster ashmeadi (assembly GCA_003063805.1). Lineage (NCBI taxonomy): Eukaryota > Metazoa > Arthropoda > Insecta > Hymenoptera > Formicidae > Aphaenogaster > Aphaenogaster ashmeadi. The sequence goes on from NJRQ01000429.1 coordinate 108,304, forward strand.
CGACTGACCGAAACGGCGTTGCATCTCGATTAACGTTTAACAGAATGCATCTTGTACTTCTTTTTTTTCTCTTTTTTCTCTCTTTTAATACCGTTAACGCCTTTTGTACCGATTTCTCCTTTTTTTTTAACTTTATAATAAAACGTTTTGTACACACTTTTGGTTTTGCACCCACCCACCCACACTACACTTTATACCGGCGAATGTGTACGTACCTCCGAATGTGTAATGCTCCTTTTACGTTCTGATGACTTAGCGGTGCACGCACTATGTTTTAGGCGTTTTCGTTTGGTGCCGATAAGACGTCGACGGCGAAAACAGCCGTAGCTTCGACTATTTGCATTTTTTGCGCGAGCATTTGCGCTTCGACCCTCACGGCGCAAAAATTACAAAACAACAATCAGAAAGATCGCTGAACGAAATCTGTACTAACATCGGTAAAAATAATCGGGGGGCGAAAGACGTTTTGTACGTTGCGAGTGATTTGACGCAGTGCGTTGCGTATATACCTTGTCTCTTGATCACTTACACGTTGCATTTGCATCGAGGTATTTGATTGCGAGAAATTAATTTCATGCTAAGATACGACTAATCTAATAACAAATTAAGCACCAGTATGACGGTGTTGTCTAACAGGTCTTCGCACGGGATTTCGGAGTACGTGCTGCCAACGAATGCTAGGTAATATTATCACTCATTACTAAAACCTATCGGTGTAAACGATCATAGTCAGACATCAAAAGATGGCTCAGATCCAAAGTATTTAACAAAATACCCCAGAATAGAAAGAGGTAAGAGAACAAAGATGTACAGATTGAAGAACTTTAGATAATACAAATTATTTTTCGGATAATTCGCATTTTCTAATACGTAACAATTTAAAGATTCACATCTTAAATGAATTACATTCAAGTTTGCATATACTTAAATATCCGGATTTTAAAAATCGAGATTATATGTAATATACATGCAGAATGATCCTTGATTATATGTCAATGCTTCATGAGTCGAATCTAGAGTTCAAAAGATTTTAAAACGTTTATATGTATTAACATCATACGTGCTTTATAACGAGAGATAAGCACTTTGAGGATTTTTAAAAATTTATTATAACTCGGAAAATATCAAGTCAAAACGATCATGTCATTGATATGGCATGTCTGTCTTGTTCTGATTCTCTAGATTCACCTCCTAAGAAATATAATCAAGAATCATCCCTGCATGAGAACAAATATATATAATATAATAACTATAACGTATAATAAAACAGAAAAAGGGACAAATTTGTATCTCTTGAATATTGTGGGCTTCAAAGATCTTGTTCCCCAAACTGCGTATTCTCGGATAGTGCCAACGGACCGGGGGCCAGAGTTCGCCATGGGAACTAGATCCGCCGACCTTTCCTTACTGCACGTATCCACCGGAATCGCTGTATTCCGGTGGTCTCGGCGCCATGGGAATCCAGAGTAATAACGTCGCCGCGGATCAGTTGCAGTTCCAAACGCAGCTGTTGGAAAGGCTGCACAACCTGAGCCCGTTTCAGCCTCAGAGATCGCCCTATAATACACCGTCGCCGTATGCGATGGGCCCGAGTCTACTTCTACCTCCGTGCAGCGGGCCGACAGTGAGTAATCCCTCATCACAAGGCTGGATTTACACGTAGACGTTTCAATTTTGCTATAAAGTAAATCGTAAACAGCCAAACGACTAGAAACTACGATGGTTGTCATATAATGAATAATTATTTAATTTAAATTAATGTAAATTAAACAAATTAATTTAAATTAAATTAGTAAATATGATTATCTTTATTTCTTCATCAAGTATCGTAAATTCAATGCTATTTGGAGAAAGGAAAAAGCTCCGCGTAGGTAACACTTAACGCCGCAAATTAAAATCCTGCCTGATTAATTTTCGAAAGGTGTCTCCTTTGCAACTTTTTCAGAATTCAGCCCAGCTGTCCCCAAATTCTGCTGCGTCCTTGCGAGTCTCTCAACCGAACAGTTTCTCCTCGTCGCCGATCATGGCTCACAAACTCGAGAGCTACGGAACGGACAATTCGGACAATGCGCAGCCACCTTTCATAAAGCCCCTGCCGTGCACCAATGATAGAAACGTGGCTCATTTGTCGGCCGACGTTAAAGTTAAGCAAGAACGCTCGAATCCACAGGATCTCTCCGAAATACCTCCGATAATTCTGGACCCGCCACCGCAAGGCAGACGCACTGACAATACGGTCAAGAAAGCGAGCACGAGGCAAAGCTCGATGGTTCACGGCACGCAGGACAACAAGAATAATTTGCAGAGTCCGAAAGGTCTGGCGACCATCCTGCGATCCACAGGACCTCCGCCTTCCCGCACGACGAGCGCTCGACTACCCTCGCGCAACGACCTGATGAGCGAAATGCAGCGAACGACCTGGGCTCGCCACACGACCAAATGACGAGACACTGTCCAGTACAATAATGCGAATCTGCGTAACCTTTGGCACTGATAAACGAAGCCGAAAATTTCATTAGAATTCAAAAAACACATGTCCAGATACATTCTATTAGTCATGAATCACGAGTTACGCATGGCTTGAGAACCTTTGATTTAACGGACGACAGGGTTTGCATTTTCTCCTCGATCGCTCAAACTCGAATCCCAAATATTTAGAAGCCTCTAAGATGTATAGTATATTGATTTTTCGATACGTAAATGTGAATTGTAGAAAAAAACTATCGAACGAATGGTCAAGTGAAAATTTGTTGCCAATGAGAAATAAGAATTTTGAGAATGTCTTTTACAAAGATTCACTAGAGCTCTAGATCACTCAATGCAGAGTCAATAAATCATCGTACACTGAAAAAAAATTTTGCTAACTTGACTAAAATTTTCAACTAAATTAAATTTCTTCAGTTCAAGTATTATATTTATTTTAGTTAAATAACTAAATATTTGAAAAGTGAAGTTCAAATATTTAGTTATTTAACTAAAATAAATATAATACTTGAACTGAAGAAATTTAATTTAGTTGAAAATTTTAGTCAAGTTAGCAAAATTTTTTTTTCAGTGTAGTATAGCGATATTCCTATGACGAACGCGAGAATCGCGATTTCAACAGATTGTACATTCGTTTGCGTCTTACGAGTAACGTCCGTGGAGTGTTTGTAAGGATTGGAACGGTAGTCGCGTACGGACGAATTAGTGGATGTATACCTCACGCACACGTCTCGCGTGTCCGAAGAGACGGAATTGTAATACGTAATTCGTACATTTATTCGTATCGCGACATTTACAGTGTACTCCCATGTATAAAAGGTCGCCATTTAGCGGACGAACTTGTGCCAAAAGTACCAATCGTCGTAAGAGAGTTTATTTTCAGTATATTTTTAAGTAATGTAAAAATAAAGATAAGCGTGATCACAGAGTTATAATTGCATTTATATACTTCCCATCCCTATTCTTCTATACGCAGTATCTCACCGCATATTTAAGGATGTATCGGAGGTACAATCTTAGACAAAAGTGCATGAAATTTGAAATACTTGAATATCTACGCCTTACGCATAATAAATCTAGATGTAAGGAACTCGAACGATAGTTGGAGTCTTATTTTTACTCCTAGAAAGGTATTTCCAGCATTATTTGCAGTTTTTATGAGCTTAAACTTTTGACAATGAAAATGCCAGTTTTCTCAAGTTATAATTTATTTCTTTAAAACGGTGCAGTGAAAACAATTGAAACTTGACAGATATTTTCATCTATCCTTATACTAGATGTACAAAAAAACTGATAACATTGGTACTATTTCTTCAACATTTTTTCAGCTGTTTTATCCGTCAAGATCCTCTTTCCATAAGAAAAAGAGAGAGAGAGAGAATGTAAAATCAGTGAAAATTAAAATCGTTATAACTCAGCAACCGTTTAGTGGATTCGTTTAAAAATTTTTGCAGCACATCAGGAAAACTAAAAGAACAATCTCACAAATTTTTATCGATTTCGTACTATTTTGAAGATAGGTCCAATACATCCTTAATCGAGTAAAGCTTTAAATTAATTTGCATTAATTTGCCTATTGCATAGAGAATAACTCGGAACATGAATACAGTTAATATTCTAGGAAATTTTTAATTTTAATTATAATTTTTTCCTTCTCCTTCATCAGCCTTGCCTTTGACTTAGCACCGCATAATTACGCTCGTGATATGATCTAATATTTCTCGAGAAAAATAACGCGAATTTGCGTGCGAGTTGATGAAACGTTCGCTAATGCGATAAGAAAGGGAATGCGTGTTGGGGTGGCTTTTAGCATGCATACGTTAATGACACGACAACATTCGTTATTGCGAATATGCCGATGGTTGTTCAAGTTCCCAACAGACAGTACGTCGGCAGATCGTCACAAGTGACGGATCAGATCATCTCCAAAGAATATTAAATCGAGTGTCGAGTCTTTCCACTTTTAATAATCTTGTAAATGTGCGTAAATCACCGTCATGTGCGTAAATGTGCGTTCCACGCATTAATTGATGTGATACCAATCAAGCGCTTTAGTATTTCTATATTTAAATCTGTTATCCAACAGAGACATCCAAGACGTTTCCTCGTTTTGCATGCAGAAAAACGATGTACTGTTAATACTTCTCGGGAAATATAACTGATATTGGAAATATTTTGTCATCTGTGGCGTACGGTATGCAGCTTGACTCAACTCGGTTGATGGACCAGGCGAGAATTCCTGGTATTCTAAGACTAGACAAAACATCACACTCTTCTGGGTTTGGCGCCACGCCTCTGACATCAGCGGCTATGCAGGTATTCCATTTCATCAAGAATCTCATTTTCGTCTTTTGTTACTCTCGATTATTTCTATCGCAAAATGGACAATACATTTTCAACTGTGTATTTTCTTCTTTGGCTTTAGAACTGTTCCGACTTATATTTAAGCCGTTATTAAATCTTGCTAAATCTAAGAGAGGATATAGAGTTATAAATAAAAAACAATGAATATATCGAAGATATTTTCCATATTTAGTTAAGACGGCATGGACGTAATCATTGCTCGAAGATATAACGTTCGAAAATAAATTAGAGAAAAATAAAGTAGCGTCTTCCTCGATAGTCTTGATTCTTTCACTTCTCACATCTCGTTACTCTCTCTCTTTCTTTCTCATCGTTTTTGAACAATTTCATAAATTAGAGCGCGGACTAATTTACAATCGATCACCGAAGCTCGCGAGCATTAACGAAAATTACGGGCGATGCGCAGTATGAGAATGATTTTCGCGGGATCGCGTGTAGCACGGTATACACGATAATAATCATTCTCCTCGAGGAAAGTGATTACCTGCGAAAAAGGGTGCAGTCGTACAAAGAACGAAGAATGTATGACGATGGCTGTTAACGTGACCCGACACTTTTTCTCGCAATTTTTGCAAACGGCGAATATTTTCTTCAACATACGCAATAATCTAAAATTGCGAAATAGGAAAACGTTGCTCTGCTTATGAGTTTAGATTTGACTGGACCAACTTCCGTATTAACGGCTTATTATTTTATGGAAAAAATAAACTATTACATATAAAATATTATGAGGGATATACCTGTTCTTATCTAAAGATATTATCTTTTTTTTTTACTTATATAATAGATATATCTATTTAATACATTTAGTAATATCTTGCATTTCCCAAGAAATGCATGTATTTTAATTAAGAAACACTTCATTAGACTAAATGAGTACTTTGTATACAAGGTACTCATTTAGCCTAATGAAGTGTTTCTTAATTAAAATACATGCATTTCTTGGGAAATGAAGATATTACTAAATGTATTAAACAAATGTGCGGAAAATGAGCTTTTGTCTATATCTAATTCTTATTATTATTGATAAAAGAAATTAAATATTTGTTATACAAATATAAAAGCATATTTCGAGAAGATAAGAAAGTCGTTAACTATCGAAGAAGAGAGTTACAAACCACTGGTTCATGTGGAATAGAAAATTCATATTTGAAGCTGTACATCAGAATCGTTAAAATGCCGAACGTTTCTTATATTCAAGATACATATATGTCTTAAATAAGATGTACATTTCATGAAATTATATAAAGAATCGCAGCTTTTTCACGTGTAAACTGTACGCACGACTATCGCAGACACGTTGATTCTCATTGATTAATGTAAGATATCTCGGGGTGTGTCGCGTCGCGTGTGACCTCAAATTAAGGATTACTTGCAGACACGAAGGGATTCAAGTCCTGTCGTGTGTCACAAAGAAACCGAGAAAAAGAAAGGGTAGATCTGAATCGCATAGAATTTATGAATTAAATCTCCGCGCTATATAGGTATATAGAGAACTTTGACTTATATAAAAATTGTAGAAAATTCAGAGCTTGGAAAAAATATCACATTTTTTTAAACAAAAGATTACAAAAAATCGGATTAAATACATTTCGAGCCATTTATTTCACCGGCACCCTATCTCTGTCATCCCGTAATTAATGAGAGCAGCTCCCGATTTCGCTTGCAAACGGAGTGATTTTCGTGTAAATTAGTTTCAGCGATCTCTCTGGGTCGCTGAGCTCTTCATTACTCGCGTGACTCGGGAAGATCTATGATCGTTCGAAGACAGTAATTGGTATCTTTCGCCGTTCGTAGGTGGGTCCGTCGTCATCCCCGTCGCAGTCGCAACCGTCGGCCAGTCGACAGTCAGTTACGTTTGGTATTGTCGAGTGTCAGCGAGACGAGGATCTCGTCGAGGAGGATCAGAGGTCGCGAAGCGAACGCGTGGACACGGGATTTCGCGACGACGCGCAGCGCGTCTCTATCGCCGGTTAGTGAAGATAATTTTTCTCTTAACGAAGAAACGTTGAGGTCCTTCGGGTGACATGCGACTGAGAATAGAGCACTCTGTCAAATTTCTTCGATAAGTCTATTTCGCGTTTAATTGGCTAACTTGTTTGGTAATTTTCAATGATCCGAGAAGCGAGAACCTCGCAGAACCCGGCGCCGATGGAGAAGTCAACCGCGGATGGCGAGGAGAATGACAGCGAGGACGATTACTCGGCATCAGTTTGCGCGATTATGCAACAACGAAACTTAACACAACGGCAGAGCCGGCGGAAGCGACGTCCATCGTCTCCGTTCGGCGTCGACAACGTCGACGGCGTCGCGCGCCGTCGATCCTCGGCTTACACCACGAGCTCGGGAGAGTTAGTATTCGCGACTTTTAAAGAACTAGAGTGGACTCAAGTCCATTATTTACGAGATCTATCTTAAGTGCGAACATCGTAGAAATTGCAAACTGGAATCAGGATAATTATATAATTACAATATATATAAAGCGGTATCTAGATCTCGCAGATAGTATGGAGTTTATTCGCGCTCTAGTTCTTCAACTAGGAACTGACGACCCTCTTCACACTGCTAACATCATTGTAGTAAGAAAGGTGCGAGTAGTATTCCGCATTGAGTATTAAAAATATTACAGGCTATATTTGTCATTCATTTACAATGTGGTTCCAACGTCGCCATTTGGAATATCTTTTTGATATAACTTTGAAGAGTTTATGCATTTTATTGGAAAGATGAATATAAAAAAGAAATCATGCATTATTAACGAAAAAGCTGCTATTATCGAAATTATTTGAAATATTATATAAGAAGTATATAAAAGAAAATATCTTATAGATATTTTATAAGAGAAGATATCTATAAGATATATTCTATAGATATAAAATGTATAAGAAGATATCTATATATATATAGAAGTAAAAAAAGATATATTTCAAACGGTGACATTAGATGTAAATCCTCCTCTTTGTAATTACTAAATATTATAATATTAATTACTCTACGTAATTAATATTATAATCTATTTTTGATCTTTTGTCGGAATTCTGTCTCGATCACCGAATTGCACAACACTTACATTTTAACTGTTAATCGAAGTTTTGGATAATAATAAAATCAATAGCACGATCATTTCGATGGAGGAGAGCGGTAACCAGGAGCAGATCTTCGAGAACCTCAAGCTGCACAAGGAGGTTCTAAGCGGTATAAAGCAGCAGCCTTGGCCTCTCCGACGCAAGATCAAGCTCGTACGGCAAGCTAAAACTTATATCAGACGACACGAAGGCGTTCTGCAGGAAAGACTCGCTCAAAGTCGCAGCACAAAAGACATCATAGCACGCGTCTCGCTTTTCATAACTAAGGTAGTCTCGCGTGATTACGCTGTCGTAGAAATTTAATGAAATGAAATATTTTGGAGCAACATATCGATAGCAGCAAGGATTGCAACCACTGCTGTCTTTGATCTGTTTAGAAGTGGCAGTATTTCCGACGTGAACTAATCAATTTGCAAACGTGGCTCATACCTTGGGAGGTCCGTATCATGGAAATAGAATCCCATTTCGGTTCCGCCGTTGCGTCCTACTTCATTTTTCTCCGTTGGCTCTTCTGGATCAACCTCGTCATCGCGGCAACCCTTACGGCGTTCGTTGCGATACCTGAAGTGAGATAATTCTAGTCAGCAGAAGTGAAAGTTCTCTCTTCCGGATAGTTCATCGGCTGCTGTATTAACAAGATATTTAAAAGATACCTAACTTCTTTTAACACTTTGCCAGGTATTGACCGCAAATGCGACTCTCGCCGGCGAGAGGAAGATCATGCTGGAGGAAGAGACCGTCAAGTCTAAGGACCTGTTAACTTTGTGGGAATTCGAGGGCGTGCTAAAATACTCCCCGTTCTTCTACGGATGGTACACCAATAAGGACTCGAACAGCAATTACAGATTACCTCTGGCGTACTTCGTCACCAATCTGGTCGTGTACACGTACAGCTTCGTCGCAATTCTGCGCAAGTACCGGCTGGATCTCTTCTTGTTGTTGAACCTCGCAGCACAGCTTCTTTCATAAATCTTGTGACATGCTTTCAAGATCTTTAGATGCAAAGTTAGTGAAAAATTGATGTCTGAAGGACATTCTATACAAGATTTCTTGACGGAAGATGTGCTGCGAGCGTATTGCAAACGGAATTATATATTATGGAATTACTCATTTTATTTCCAAAATCATTCACGCAATTAAAAAGTGATAAAGCAAGCACGTGAGCGTGGGTACCTTGTTTCAGAATGGCGAAAAACTCGCGTTTGAGTAAGCTGACCGAAAAGGAAGACGAATACGTTTTCTCGTGGAAACTCTTCACGGGATGGGACTTTATGATCGGTAATCCGGAAACCGCGCACAATCGTACAGCCAGCATCGTGCTGGGTTTCAAGGAGGCCCTACTGGAAGAAGCGGAGAAGCAAAAGGATGAGAGAAAGTGAGCTCTGTCAACAATATTGTAACATTAGACGAACGTTATGTACAAAAGGTGGTGGCAACTGTTCTTCCTTAAGTGTCCACCCAAGAAACATTGAGGAATTTTTTTTTAGAAACAAACATACACATACGTACATACATACTGGAACTTTTACGGAAACACGCAACAGAAACACAAATGTTGCTCTATGTTCCTTTGGTGGATACGCAACTTTAGATTTTCGGTATTGCAATATATGTACTGTCTGCTCCAATCGGAAATTTGGATCATTCTTGATGGAGAGATTATCTTCTTAACGTTTCTCTAGAGAAGACTGTAGTCAAGAAACTAAGTTCTATATCGAATTTCTAGTTCTGTATCCCATAGAGTGCACGTAGTATATTCAACCATGTTTTACAGCTGGAGAATCATCTCGATGAGGATATTCGTGAACGTGGCGGTGTTATCGTTGCTCACGCTATCGGCGTTCGCCGTAATTAAAGTGGTTGAGCGGAGCGCTATCGAATATCGGAGCTGGTGGCGGCAGAACGAGATCACGATTGTGATGTCTCTGATCACATTCCTCTTCCCGATACTCTTCGAAATACTCGGCTTTCTCGAGAGCTATCACCCTAGGAAGCAGCTACGAATACAACTGGCGCGGTAAATAGCTGCTTATTAATCGCGACAGAATATACTTCACGAGTACAAGTGGTACACTTGGCTGCTTTTTCGTTTCAGGATAATGGTTTTAAACCTGCTAAATCTCTACTCGCTAATATTCGCACTATTCCGTAAGATAAGCTCTATGGTACGTAATTAATTATCATATGTGACTTAGAATAATGTAATGAAAGATATATGACGTGCAACATTATTCGCGATTTTTTCATCGGTTGTATTTTAAACACTTTAGACCATGTTGTTTTCACAGTGGATGTATTTTCTTCACAGACACACGATCTTTATGACTTCAAACCGAACATGAATTGCGAATATAAATTGATACCATGCGGCGACGAGCCGACGCGTACGCAACAGATCGCGACGTTGGCATCTTTGAGCCTTGTTTTAATAAGCAATGTCACCTATTCTCATGCTAAGAGGGAAATATCGGAACCAAGTATGATCTATTTAAAACGAAATACTCTTCCGCGATAGGCATATCGTATTTGCTATTTCAAATCTTTGCTTATTGCAAATCTCAAGAAATATCCAAATCATCATATAATAAAATCTTAATTATTTATTTTTTTCTTTTATCGAACTTTAAAAAGTCAAGAATGATAACTGTGGAACTCAGGAAATAGCAAATGTGTTTCATGGATATATTTTGTTCTCTCAATAATAAAAGATGGTTGTGTGATTTTTTTTGGCGAAAATTTAATCTGTACAATTATTTTCACTCAGCACTACCATCCATTAGGCAGGAGACCATCTTCCTTAACCCTTTGCTGGACAATGACACCTTATATAAGGACTTCAATGATACGTATGATTATATATATAACGCTTATCCGGATTACGATAATTACGAAATTACGGATACGGATAACGACGACGAATCTTCTACCATGTCTTATCATGAGGAGCAAGATACCAAGAGCGTGAATGATAGCGAAATACATTATGATGCAAATTCGACAGCAGTTACCGATTTTCTGACTGATTCGACGATTGACGAACATTTCTATACAAGTTCTACTTCATCCCAGGGCGAAACTACGGCGTCAACAACGATCGAATCAGACACGGTGGAAGGTACTTTGGACTTCTTATATATACTTTATACGCGTAATAATTATCCAGATTAATTATTATAGTTATAATAGTTATATTATAATTAATTATTGGATTTATAACTACTTGGAAGAGCTTCAATTTTTTATAAATATTAGAAATGTACTCATGATTCTAAAATTATATTTTAAGCTGTCTTAAATAATTAATTAATAATTCTAATAACTGACGTTGAATTGACAACACATAACATACCGCATACTATCGCAGATTCATCGGAAACCACCGATTTTGATAATATTACCGAAAGAGCAATAACAACTCCGTCATCTTCAGACAGCAAGACGTCATCTAATAAAAAATTTAACGTCGCGTCTACAATGGCAGATGTCACAACGTATATCCCAAGAAGTACTACTTTACAATCGGATAAACGCGTGATTCCTATTTCAAAAAGCAATTGTGCGGTTAGATGCTTTGAAAAGGTTTGCACTACTGCGCCGAAGAATTTAGGTAAAAATGTTTTTGCCAAATCTATATTTATCTTATTGTTTTTCAACTTTTGACAGTAGATGAATTTATTTACATTTTCAGATATATCTTTGGAACAATTAGATCCAAAGATACGCAAAAGGCTGCGTCAATCATGCTGGGAAACTATGTTCGGGCAAGAACTCGCCAAGCTCACTGTCATGGATTTGGTAAGATCCAAAGCGAGAAAACTAGAGAGGAAATATTTTAATATTTATTTATATGTTTTAAACTAATGTTTTGCATGCTTTGATATTGGTTCTTCTTCTAGCGAGAATATTTAATTTATATATAAAATAATAAGCCACGAAGATACTAAAAGTAAAATGTTTATAAAGAGAGAAAATAGGATCTTTAAAATTAAATATACAACAGAAGAAGAGAGTGTTTAATATTTTTAAGACTCAATTATCAAAATATGTAGAAATATAAATTTGTAATGCTTGAAATTGTGTCTATAATTATTGTTCTTAACATTAAATGTCGATTATAAGCACATATCAATCTCACGAATTTTATTAAAAGTCGGATTAATAAAAATTGCTTATTGTATTTTTTTTAATACAACTGTTTATTAGATACTCACTATATTAGCCACCCTCAGCATGGATTTCTTCCGCGCCGTTTTCGTGCGTTTTATGAACAACTGCTGGTGTTGGGATCTGGAGAAGCAGTTTCCGCAATATGGTGACTTCAAGATAGCTGAAAACATCCTCCATTTAGTGAACAATCAAGGCATGGTTTGGATGGGAATGTTCTTCAGTCCTGGTTTAACGGCACTGAATCTCTTCAAGCTTGGCATTCTGATGTATTTACGTTCTTGGGCAGTCCTGACGTGCAACGTACCTCACGAAGTGGTCTTCAGAGCTTCCAGGTTATTGCAATCAAAATATGTTATGTGTCACAAACTATCGACGGTCACACTTTTCCAGCTTTTACCAAACAAATTAAACAATTAAAGTGCCCGTTTATAAATAGTTAAACATCGCGCACCATATTTGCATCGTTCCTTTAGTTTTATATACCTTCCTATACTTATTCACAATTATTCGTCACAATCACTTTTGATATTACAGGTCTAACAATTTCTACTTCGCGCTGTTATTGACTATGCTATTTTTGTGCGTGTTGCCGGTCGGTTACGCTATAGTCTGGGTCGAGCCTTCGTGGTATTGCGGCCCATTTTCTGGTTATCCAAAGATTTATAATTTAGCGACGCAAAGCTTGATAAACTCACTTCCGAAGCTGATTCAACGGTACGTCCCGTCCTTTTTATAATAGTCCACACAGCATGCATATCCAAAAGACGTCCAGAAGATATCCCGAAGACATCTTTAGGCAATAGGATATCTTCGGGATATCTTCTGGACGTCTTTTGGATATGCTTGCTGTGTGGAAGCATTCAGTCGCCTTTACGACGCAAATTTGAAATTTAGTTAATCTTCTATTGATTATAGTCAAAATAATTTATGCATCTTGAATATACAGCATAATCTATCGAAAACTTTATCCTCGAAAACTTTAGATGTCTCGATTACATCGCATCGCCTGGCATAGTGATACCGCTAATTGTTCTCATGACGTTGATTATTTATTACATGGCATCTCTCGCTGGATCTTTGCGAGAAGCGAATAATGATCTAAAGGTAACGACATATAAAGGAATATGCGGTACATAGAACTTCAAGTTGTATCATGTGTTTAATATTTTATATTTATAATTACTATTATTAGTTTTAATATTAATTAATCAATTATTATTGATTTTATATTTATATGTATGGATTGTTTCAGATGCAACTACGACACGAGCGTACAGAAGAACGTCGCAAATTGTTCAAAATAGCAGAGAAGAGGCATACTGTGACCGAGACTCCGCTATCGAGATGGAAAAAGATTCTTCCGGCGTTACCAACCAAAATATCTCGAAATTCCGAAACAGTCCAAAGAGATAATGTACAGATCACGATTGGGAACGTGAATGATACAATGGAAAATAAACGCTTGACGAACGACACTGAAGAAGACTCGCATCAGAATCGGGTATTATCCGATTGCGACAGTGAGCAACGAGCTGAAGAACAGAACGATTTGATATTAAACGATACATCTTCCAGCAAAAGGTACGATAATGATTAATTGCGGAAGTTCCTGCGATTTTTCGGCAAGACTTTTTATGCAAGCCTCACAAATAAATAAACTACATATTTAAAAATATTAAGTTATTAATCATATCGCCTAATTACGCAATAAATGATTTTCGTAAGCAGGCCAATAAGCGGGGTCGGATGTTCTTGGGATTCGCCGTCGAGCGGGCGAAGTGTCATCATACCGGAAATCCAAGTAAACGACGAAGAAAAAGCTGTATCCGACGTTGACGTGAAACTGGGCGACGTGCTCGAAGAGATAACGTAGTGAACTGAGTGTAATGAGAATAAATAGTAAAAAATAAACTATTTTAAAAAATAAAAAAGAATAATAGCATAATTAGTATTTTTCATACCACCTTAATTTAGCAAGGATCTGAGCAATTCTTAGAATATCTATTTTTATAAAAAAAACGTTGAAAATCTCTGCCAATTCTCTTAAGAATTATAGATTTAGTGGATGGGGAAGGGGGATCTTATACAGTTTTTCAGGATGGCATGAGGAGGGGGATCTTATACAGTTTTTCGGAATAGGATGGGGAGGGGGGATCTTATACAGTTTCGAGATGGGATGGGGAGGGGGATCTTATACAGTTTTTCGGGATAGGATAGAGAGGGGGGATCTTATACAGTTTTTCGGGATGGAATGGGGAGGGGGATCTTATATATAGATGCTTGTAAGTATCAGTATCATTAAATTGATTATCAATTTCATATATTGCGATATTATTATTCTAGTTCTATTCAAGAGCTGCGTTTAAGACCGATAGTAACGGCGCGCAGTCTGGAATTAGAAAATGTATATAAAAATCACACATAAATATTATTTGAGCACTAAATCCGCTATGACCGTCATTGGCCGCTTCTCGATTTTAATTGCGTTATAGATTTAGTATTAGTGTACTTCACAATCAGCATTACACGTATTGCGCTTACTATCACGATCGCAAATTTGCCGGAACATGAAATTTGCAGACACCTTGTGATTATTGCGTTTATTTCTACAAATATGCGTGTAAAATGTCTATAAATATTTATAAATAACTATCGTACATTGCTGAAGACGACGTGATACAGCTACCTCTAAACTTCCGAATTCGCGACGAATCGTTGAAACACACGCGCAAAATCACACTTCGATTGAGCATTGGCACATTCCTAATATCTTTATCTTATCATCAGATATTACATTATGTATAAGATAATTTATAACATTGAGCTGTTCGAAGATTATTTATACGTATACCAATATATCCTGTATACAAAAATATATACTCTTCACCAGCAAACGTACGAGTCAATCTCACATTAGCATAAGTTAATTATACATCATTCTTACGTAACGCCTATTTAAAAAAAAAATCCGTCGATAACGAGGAACATAAATTAATTGTATAAGAGGAAAACTGTTATTGTAGCATATTAATTACAAATTACTTTTGCGTTTGGATATCATTTTTCCGCTTACTGATAAATATTAGTTTCTCTCGCCGGATATTTATTATTTGTACAACTAGTCATGTACGACGGAGAACCTATCAGCATCTTTGCGCCAAGCGCTTACGCTGCTCGTCAAGGAGCACCGACGCCTCGCTCATAATTTTAGCGGTGGTTCGTACCAAGAATAATAACTGATATTCGTCTATAACGGTCAGAGCTGTCTTCGTCTTGATGAGAGCGTGAAGTACGTTCGCCCGCTCGAGGTCGAGCCATCTCTGAAGCGCTCCTTCCCTTTCCCGTGGACCACCGAGTGGCACGTCGGCCGGGCCCCACAATGAAAATTCCAGCACGGATTTTACCTAATTGCCGAAGAAATTAAACGTTAATTTCATCCGAAAGATACGGATTGCTGGCAAATAAATTAAGTGTAAGTAGAAAGATAAGACATGAAAGCTGTGAATACATAAAAAAACTAGGCATTGTTATTATTTGACTTATTAATATCTTTGCTCGACCTAACTGGCCCATTTATTGCGAAAATAAATTCCTAGGACTACTATTGTTATTTGATATCAACAATCTTTGTGGAACAAGCACGATTAAAAAAAGAATGTAAATTTAATAATTAAAGAAGAAATATATGTAGGAGCATGATAAAATTAATTTAGATAAAGTTAAATTGGGAAGATCCGCGAACTCCGCACGTGCGTCCTGCGAATCGGAATTGGATAGAAATGAGCTCTCACCTGCGAGAGTGTGACCGCTTTCTCGCGTATTAGTAAATCTTGTATGAGAGGTAGCTCGCCCGTCAGATGCAACTGTTGCAGTGCTATTAAAGCGCACTCGCACAGGGAGACCCGTTCCTCGCCAGGCTCGTCGCTCGGGTCTATGCTTAACCTCCTGCAAAACGGAAGTTAAACGTTGAATAACGGAACCGCGGAGGTCTGCGCGATTACATTATTATACTGCGTCAGGTTGTCATTCCGCAAGAAAATGCTAACCCTTGCAAGAGGTACAGCCGATAATAGACGTCCTCTCTGCAGAGTACGACGTCGCTGAGAGACCTGCTGGTGTCCTCGATCCCGCGTGCTTGAAGGCTCTTCAGCGCATTGACCAGTTGAAGAAGAACGAACGACGCCTCTCTGCTCGAGCTCTCGCCGTTTATGTCCTTCGACATCGCCCCGAACGATTGTATGGTGGTGACATGCAGACATGGGAGAACTGATATTGTCGCTAAAACCAGAGAATTATTGTTAGATATATATCTACATTTTTTAATGTTTCTTCGTAGCGGAATTTCGGCGTGTACTACCTTCGACATCTTCGTTCCCGGATGGCCGGACCTTCTCTATTATCTCCTTCGGCACTTTATCTACGAATTCTATTACAGGTGCCAGATAAAAGTCCTTCTGCGGCATAGGCATAGCTAAATCAAACGCTATGCAGAGAGTGACATTTTGATCATTCCATGTCGCCGGACAAAATATTCTTCTACCGATGGAAACCGACGACAAAGTGTCGACGTTGAAGTGTTTCAACCGTGGATTCGCGTTCTTGAGAGCGCGCAGACTTGATGGAAACTGGACTGCTTGATTTTCCTGAAAAATCGTAATAGTCAGAAAAAAATCACATTTTATTATTTTATTGTTCACGTAACAACAAATAAAGAATTATCTTAAACTCTAAACATTTCATGTAATTTCTATTCAAGAGAATCAGTTACCTTCTGAAGTCTGTAATAAAGACTGCAGACATGAAGCTACGTCTAAGTTGAGGAGAACAAAAATTCCTCTACGTGCGCATGGAAGATCGATAAGAAACACGCGTTAGGCACGCAAACAAGACTATACAACGGTAAATAATGATAATATATCGAGCTAACGTACCTGTTCGAGAAATTGGGCGAGCGCTTCGTGATTCGCCACAACCACCGCGCCGTAATTGTCCTCGAGGCTTCGATGGACGATGGTGCGCCCCCGGCGTTGCCTCAAGCGGCCCATCCTCGGCTCGTCGTCCGTGTTTCTCCAATCCTGATCCTCCTCGGCGCCCTGAATTCGCGCGCGTTTCGATTAGCAAGATACGTTTAATCGGAACAAAATGGAAGAACACGAACTCCGATGACGTACCTCGTCGCCGGTGTAGAAGGTATACGGCGCGTAGAGCTCGCTCTCGGTCTCGCTGCCGCAATACGGCAACGAAACCGACCTCACGAACGAGGGTTGATGATGAACCTTCGACTCCCCGCCCATCGCGCTGCTGTCGGACTTCCTCTTGCACGCGGCGCGGAATCCGCCTCCGTTTCCGTGCCGCAGCTCGAGATTCGAGTCGCACTCGGGCGAGCTCGAGAGGCACTCGTACACGTGGCTGTCGTTGGATGTCTGTTGAAATGCAAGTAATCGCTGTACTGCTAAGTCGCGCTCACTTTGAGGCGGTTCCGAATGACGTAGCACATACGACCACTCGTATTTCTTCGCATATTTCTACATGTAAATCTCTTTGCCACTCCTTTCTCCCGAATTTTCGGAAGACTTACTCCGTTCAACTATTATTTCGTCGTTTTCTATTGTAATTAACAAAGAAATTGTCTATGTTACCAATTTGATATATAAATTCTAAAAATTTACTTCGATCTGTTTTCCTCTAAAGATATTATCCATCATTTTCTCTTTAAGCATTTTTTCTTCTTTTCTCGTAGTTTGACAATAAAAATTGCGCACAGGAAATTATTGCGATGACAACTACAAGCAATTATCTTCTTTTCACTATTTACCTTTCCCAAGATCTATGAACATTCACTTGCACGTAAAGAATGCTGAGTGCAACGTGTGAATATTGTTCGTGTCAACATTTTTATACTACAGTCCAACAATAGAGTAGTTGATTCACATTTGCCAATGTTCGCATAAAGCCGGCTTTAGATAGACGGATTTGAGGAAGAGCCTCTCTTACCGGCGAGTCGGAAGTGGGTCGTGCAGCAGCGAGCCCATAATCCCGGTGCTGATCCTCGGCCGACGTGCCCAGCGCCCTTTTCGGGACGGGTTGGGAGACTGCTCGGTCCCTCATGCTGGCGGTTCTTTGGGGTTTCGAGGGTGCCAGGGCGCTGCGCACCTCACCTGTAACATCCTCCGCTGCTGCAGGCACGATCCGCCATCGTCAAGCGTCACGGGTTAGTACCACAAGACACAAGGCATGTCAACGAAACGGGGTAGCTATCCGGGCTAGCTAGGTCGCCTAACGCACTACAGTACTGAAGGAAACGTCCGCGCGACGCTAACAATAAGTCGAATTCGTGGCGATACGACGAACGTTAGTTCACCCATTGTTCCACGCATGTGGACTAATCGCTATCGGTATATGCGTGGATTATTTTTTTCAATGTCCAAATAATGTCCAAATAATGTCCAAATAATTTATGATATTGAGTCTTCGATCTGAATCCGATTTCATGAGCGCCCAAGCGTTGACGGCGCTAACGTGGACCATGCGAGGATATATCTTTCCGCCGACGAAGCTTTCGAGCGACGTCTCATCACGCGATAAGCGAAAACGAACATCGGGATCGACGTACGTGTCTTTCTGCGAGCAGGGATCCTCGAGTTTACAAGCGTACATTATGTCTAACTCTTAATTAAATTTACAAGACTCCGTACGAGATGCCGATCACAGCGCATGCAATGCGTGCGGCGTTAGTTGCACCCAGCGTCAGTTAGAGCAGTCCTCGACTAACGTTGCTCATGGTACGCACCGTTACGTAACCATCGCGGAAAGAAGAAAAAAAAAGAAAAAGAAGAAGAAAACGGAGAGAGACGTGAACGCGGATATGCGCGCGGTTTACGCTTGAGTAGTCGCGCTTGTGCCGGCGCAGCGGACGTCGCCGTTGTTCGCGTTAATGAGAGAAGGAGGAGACAGAGAGATGCGGAGGTGCAACGAACAAGCCACAGCATCGGGGAATTGCGTACCGTACGGCGTACGTGAGTCGGCGCGACCGAAGAGAACGAGAGAATGACCGAGAGAGCCGAGTGATCGAAAGAACAAGACTCTCTGATTTTTTTTTAACAATATACGTTTATTTATCAGATACAAATGTTCGGTATTACAAAGTTCTTGTCTTTTGCAACTTTTACAGGAAGCATTTTGTCGACGAGTATAACAAATAGCACAAATAGCGTTTTATTTAACCAGCCATTCTCAAACTTTATATTGTAATCTTATCGCGGGAAAGCAGTCGTGTCTGAAGAGTAAAAAAGCTATAAGCCTTCAATCAGTATTGCTTAATATTACGTTACGTGAAACGATACCAGTGCTCGTCCAAAAGAATAGGAATAAAATTCTTTCGGCAAATATTACGAAACATTATTATCGATGTAACACATATCACAGAATATTGTGACTTTCCAAAAGTAATTTTAGCTTCTTTAGGACTTGTAAATCCTCCGGATTTTTGTACCTTATAGAAAATGTCGCGTTTTCGCCATCGGAAATAATCATCGAAATTTGAACTCACCTAAATTATAGTTCAGTTTCAAAAAATTCCGATTTTGTACAACCCGGCCAACTGCGCGACGCGCAGGGTCTAAATCGCATGCGATTCGTTAAGCGAAAAATCATCTATCCACCCCAAAGATGCGAGTTAAGCATCACCACGTGGCTCGGTCGCTGTACCCACGCAAGCGAAGTGACGTCTCTCCCGTTTTAAAAAGCGGCTGGCGCGAGGATTCGTGTGAGTATGGCTGTTAACATCGAGAATGATCGCGACGATTAACTTCAGTTACACTGTATGGGCCTGAACTTACCCAGATTCGCGTAAATCGAGTCCGAGGTCGTCGCGGCGGTCGGCCTCCAAGTGGCTTTCGACGACGTCTTGTCGCTCCTCGAGGAGGCGACGTTCAATTTCATCTCCGCACGCGGTGGCGGCGGTCTAACCGGTTTGCCCGCCGAATCCATCCTCGACCAATCCTCGAGGGATTGGTTTCTCGGCGGCGGGGGTGGTTTCCCGGGCCTCGCTGTAATAATAATATAGCATTTTTTCTCTGTGGCAGGGTTGCGTTTGAGATATATATATATACATATATTTAATAAATATAAGTATAAAGT
The DNA here is from genome assembly GCA_003063805.1 of Aphaenogaster ashmeadi. Lineage (NCBI taxonomy): Eukaryota > Metazoa > Arthropoda > Insecta > Hymenoptera > Formicidae > Aphaenogaster > Aphaenogaster ashmeadi. The sequence continues at coordinate 128,544 of NJRQ01000429.1, forward strand.
TAAATAAATTTATACATATATTTAATTATATATATTTTTTCTTTTTTTTCTTTTTCTTTTTCACCAGACGTGATAATTTAAAATGATAATTTTTTCGTACATTTGAAATTTCATCGAATTTACAAGGAATTCGTGCTTACCCGCGATTGGTGGAGGAAACCGCGATGTCCTTGAACCGTCGTTTCTGGCACCGCAAGCATCCGTTTGGTCCTCGCCCATCCTGGCAATGATCCTGTCATTTCCCAATACCTCGACCGCGGCACCGTCCAACTCCAACGGATGGATTATCTCTAATCGCGGTTTCGGTTGCGGCGTCGACGGTATTTCATCGGTCTTCGCGCCCGATGTCTGGCCGGTGATCATATCCATGTCCTTTCTTGTGCCCATTCTCAGGAACCTCTTTAGGGAGAAGCCTTTCCGGTTTCTACCCCTTTTCTTTTCCTCCCGCACCTCCTTCTCCGTCGTCAAGCTGTCCTGCGACAGAGATATCGTTCTCCTAGGCACGGATTCAACCGGTTGTTTGGCGCTCTCGTTCGTCGGATCCGGTAGATCGCAGACCGCCTTGCGAAACTTCGGACTGCACGAGGACGATCTCTCTCGCTTCTCTTTCTCGCGAACGACCGGGGAATCGGACTTCAGATTCGCCCCCGGATTTCTGGCGAACAGAGAGGCGACCGGCAGGAGATCCTCCGTGGATTCCGGTGGTCGCGGAGCCATTCTTCTCTTGTTCGGCGAGCGCACGAGTTCCATCGTGGAAACGGAAACCGGAATAATTTCCGGAAACTCCTCGTCCGGCACGATATTCTCGTCCATCTCTTCGTTACTCGTCGAATAATTTCTCGACGAGGCTGGCGGTGCGGTTACGGAAGTAAACAACGGCGAGAGAACGGATTTCGATAGAGTTGTTGCTTGATCTCCAGATTCCGAGTTTTGAGCTGTAATGGTTGGCGGGACTTGATCGGGCTCCGATAAAATCTCGTTCGTAACGTTCTTCTTCGTTGAACATCGAGAGCTCATATCCTGCGTACCTAGAAAGAGATAGTAGCATGCATCGTAATGATGTTAAAAAAAGGCTGCGTAAAGGAACTTTTCCAAAAAAAACCAAATATTAATAAAAGATGCGGCATAAGATATAAGAAAATCTTTTCATGTTACTTTCGTTGTAGCGATATTTATTATATACAGCTGTAACTGTAATTAAAAGTATAATATTCCTTCATGTGATGTATAATATTCCTTCATTCCCAAATGTTAAAATCTCAAAAATAAACGATTTGAGTCTTTAGAAAATTTCGGTAAAACGTAACGTAATAAATACAAGCAATTTTTCGAGAATTTCCGTTACTATTTTAGATTAAACGAAATATAATAAACATTTAAATTATTAAAATAACAAACGATTTAAACAATATTTCTCATTACTTTTTGATCTTGATTCATCCTAAACGCGATTAACGTCCATTCCCACCAATGTAGATTAACTTTAATCTCGGTTTAACATATTCTTTATCTTTTTCTAGTTCTAAGAATTGGAACAAGATAAAAAGTAAGTTAAACCGAGATTAAAATTAATCTACGTTAGTGAAAATGGACGTAAAAAGAAACGAGAGCTGTTTAAATCGTTTTTTATTTTACTCACCTAAATTTTGCGCGGGTCTACTGGCGACGGTTTGGACCGACGGAGGTGGCAATACGTAATCGCCGTTAGGAATTTTCCTCGCGATAACCGGACCATCGTTCGGGCTCGCCTTCGCGGAAAAGGTCAGCGGTTTCTGCGGTATAGCGGGCTTCGCCTTCGAGTCGGCATTAACGCTACCGTGCAGGAAAGAGGGCCTCGGTTCCGTGGTTATAATCGGCGGCGGACTCGTGGGCAACGCCGGCGGCTCTGTCATTTCCTCCTCGTCCGCTTTGCCATCCGGTTCACCCGCGAGCTCGCGACTGCTATCAAAACAGAATTTCTTCCGCTCCGCGCCATCGTACTCCCCTTCAACCTCGCGTACTTGCGGCGGCGTTTCCTTGCCATTGTCAACGCCGTCGACATTCTTGTCGCTGACGTTTATCGGTCGATCGCTCTCCGGTGTTTCCTCGTTCTTCAGAAATGTCGACGAGGCGTGCTCAATTCTTTCTTCCTTCCCTTCGTCTTGTTTCGTGCACTCGTTTTTATTCGTCGTCGTTGTTGTCCTCTTTACGCTGTCTCCCACGTAGCTACTCGGCGCGGATTGCGCGGACATTCTCGACGAAGTCTCGATTTCAGTCTTCTTTGCCGCTGAAACGGTGTTAAGGGGGACATTTGTGGTGTTCCTCTTGTCGACTTTACAAACGGGCGCGTATTTCTGTGCCGTCGTTTCCGCCGTCTTCACCGTGTCTGCGTTGGCGGTGTCCGTCGTGGTCTCCTTCCGCATGATGGAAATCATATTGGCAGAGGTGATCAACGGCATGTCTACGATCTTCCCCAGTTCTGGGGGAGATTTTTGTTCTTGCTCATCGGTCTTCTTCCGCTCTAGTCCATTGAGTTTCTTTGCGGCCTTTAACATTTAATACAAAAATGTCTATTAGAAAACTGCTTATAAAGCAGAATTTAAACGTAAAATGATCGTAAAATGATCTAATAGCTTTCGCGGTTATGATATTACTTTATAACGTTTCTGTTTAAAGAATCTTCATATTAAATATACTAAACTGGATTTTTGTAAATGTAAGAATTGTTACAAAATCATTAAAGACAGTAGTTATTTAATAGATATCATTATCAGAAAAATTGCGATGTTATATTTGTTTCAATATGTTCTTGATTATCATTTTACATATTTATCAAACATATAGAGTAATAGTTATAATTGGCTAATATTCAATTTTGCTTACGATCAAGATCAAGATACCCAACTCTTATCTAATTAAATGAACGATTAAATACAGGAAGATTCTCCCCGCGATAAAATTTATTCTATGATTCTTTCGCTGTACTTACATCGGCAGTGTTATCCGACGATCCAGCATCGTCGGGCTTTAATCTAAACGGACTGGTTTGCAAATTGATCGTGTTGATCTTTCGATCGGTCGGCCTCTTGGCGGTGGGTACAGACTCGTCTCCGCCGAAGGGCGTTACGGACACCAAGAGGGTCGTCTTCCTGCCGTCGGCGTCTCTTTGTATCCTACCCAGCATCAACGAGGCGAAGGACTTGGCAGGCGAGGTCGTCAACGGCTTGGCCGCGTCGTGCAAACTATTGCTCTCGACGTTCGTCAAGTTTGCGGTGACCGTGTTGAAGTTCGTGTTCGCGCGGGTCAGGTCGAATAACGCGCGTTCCTCCTCGCTGTCCGGCACCAGGTCCTCCCCTTTCGCGGAGGAATCGATCTGAGACCCATCTCTCTCCTCCTCGCCATCAGAGAAGTCATCGCCGCCGTAACCGATCACCTCGGTGAGAGTCTCGGGGAAACAGACGTTCCTCTTTCGTTGATCTTTTCGACAAACCGTTTTGCCACGAAGGATACTCTGCAAGGTTATTCGATTGTCTGATTCCAATCGGAACGCGACGTTTCTATCACGACGAAACCGGAAACGCCTTTTAATCACCTTGATAATGGTTATGTCTCGTTAATTGAACATGATTACGAGACACAAATAACTTGAAAAACAAGTTTTTTCAGTAAGACTATAACGACGGTACAGGTGTTATCTTCATATAAAATCTCGAATACTTAACATATTATCAATCTTTTGGATAAAGTATTAATTAACACGTGCCATATACATATAAATTAAAATGAGTGATAAACAATAGTGATAAATCTAAACTGTATAGAAAGCGATGTAATAATTATGATTGTCAATATATATTATATAAAGAAAATATATGAACATTTTTAAGATACGCTTAATCTGATTATTAGCAAAAGACTTGGATCTATCCCTATGTAAATACAATATTAAGACCAGTTGCATAAATATGTATAGACATCTATACATATGATAATATCATATAAGCCAGTACCTGCAGCTGAAGATGATCAATCTTCAGATTCGTGGAAGCCTTCTCGACGTTCAATCGCAAGACATCGTCAGCCGGCGCATGTTCCTCCTTCGGTTTGAAGCAGTTCGAGCAGAGCTCCTTCTTCCAGGCGTTTTGCACAAAGCGATTGCATTGTGTGGACATTGTTGCCTCACCGCGACAGCGACAGCGAAAGTCCCGTTACATCATCACCCTGAAAGGAAAGAGGTGAAATAGTAATCGATTCGATTCCTCAGCCGGTGTAGGCAATCAACGGTGCATTGTGCACGCGCGGTGAACGGACGTGATAGCGCGCGAGAGATCATTTCGTTCGGAGAAAATATACTTACGTGTGAAATAAATTTGCCCAATTTGCTTAGCTCCTGTTATCAAAATTTTTCAAAATTTTCCGAACGTTGGGTAGCTCTTAAAAAGATCATCATTACGATCAATTGATAGCCGTTCCCTAAAATTCGCGATAAAACGCGGCTGTCAACGAGCGATTACGTCGGATGGTCGTTAAAAACCAAAACGAAACGAGTGAGTACATTTTCCTGTTCGCAGTGTCGGCAGTGGTCACCGCGGGAATACAATCGGGACAATTGACTGGAGCTGCCCGACCGGCTGAGTAATTGCCTCACTTCCGGTCACGGCTTTATTTGCAACAGCGATGACCTAGCCCGCACCCATCATTAGCAAGTAATACGTAAGAATATTGTGCCATCGCGAATTTTTCTTTCTACGAATGCAGTCGAGAACGAGAGTCTAGCAGTTTTTCCAATATAAAAACAAAGGAATTCATTTTACGCTATGCGCCCATACTCTAGACTCTAGATATTTCTTTAGATCATTTCTATAAAGTTGTGCTTCACGAAAAGCCGTTCACTTTTGGTATCGATTAGTGCATCGTTAACGAGAAAGCTGTTTTTACGGATTGTATTATTAAAGTCTGAAGTAACGAACATAAAACACTTTGTATAGTTAATGTAATGCTAAGTTGAGTGATTTGTTAACATTTCTATATGAACAGGCAACGTCAATTTAGAGAGCAACGACGTTGCAGGAACTTCTCGAATCATCTTCTCCCTATTGACAAATATTTGCTGTTTATTGCAGAAGTTGCAAGGCTGGAGAGCCCCCTTCTCCTACCGTTTAGATATTAATCGCAGGGGAAATCGCGTGCGCGACACGCCGGAACGAAGGATATCATCGAGGATGAAGAGAGTCGCATGACGATGTCCACGGTGACGTCCCATTAGCATGCAGGACTTGCGAGTATGTACTCGCAGACCAGGCACGAAGTACCGTTGCCAATCTCGTTGATCCGTTACGTCTCTCGCGTTCCTGTCCGCGCCTTTCGTGCACGTGAAAAGTCCGCGACGCGAACGGTCACGTAAAAATTTGGAGTAACATCGAGAACATGCTTCACGGCTGGATACCAGACTCAATATCCCGCTCTTCTAAGAAAATCAGAAAAGAATTCTTCATGCCAGTCCTTTTTTAGAAAAAAAGAAAGAAAAAAGGAAGGAAAAAGGTTTGAATTGCAGTTCATGCATTCACCGAAAAAATTGTATTCTATTTTAAAATAAGCGCCAAGAGGATCTCCTTAGTTTAAGAGGAGAATCCGTTAAACAGTATATTCTTAAGAATATTCTCTATGATATAATATTCTCTATAAGAATATTCTTACATGTTAAAAATATCTCTTTAGAGGATATACTATCGGATTCTCTTCTTAAACTAAGAGAGAAGATCCTATTGGCGCTTATTTTAGAGTAGAATACAATTTTTTCAGTGTTGGCACCGAGGCGAATGTAATTCACGCGACAAAGCGAACCTCAAGGTTGTTCAACGTTTCGACTAAATGGGGTTCAAAAGGTCTAGGTAGATAAACGCCCGAGGGTGCCCCGTATTTGGAATGTGTTCTAGACCTTCGACTGAAACATCGCCGTGTTTTAAAAAAATTTCTAAAATTCAAGAATATGTTCTAAATTCTTAGACTATATACGGAAAAAACGATAAGGTTGCCACAACCACAATAATAGTAATATTTGGTACAGCCACGTCCTGTGGTTGTCACATTCACATTGTTTTGTGTAGTGCATCTATATATGTTTGTCTCAACATTCACTATGTTTGCTGTACCAAATGCATATAGTTGCCTTCACATCAATGTGGTTGTCACAACCACAGGACGTGGCTGTACCAAATATTACTATTATTGTGGTTGTGGCAACCTTATCGTTTTTTCCGTGTATACTTATAGCGAATTAAATCTTTCTCTCTTTCTCTCTTTGCCTTTCTCTCTTTCTCTCTCTCTCCTTTATTTTTCTAAATACGCAAATCGCATTAACTCAGAATGCACAAAATTTCATTTGGCGAGTAACTGTAGATCATATGATAATCCCCCCGCTTTGCAATCATTATAAATTAACGGTTACTGCATAACTGTACATAATAATTTTCGTTTAGTGATTACTACTCGGAGATTATTGTAAATTAATTCCGCGTCTACATAACTGCGTATTCCACGAAAAGGGGTAATCCCTTTATTTTTACACAGTGTCGTCTGGGTCGCTACAAAGTTCCTTTCTTCTTCGGTTACAGAGGCGGACCTTGTCGGGACTTCTCATTCCATTGAGATGACGCGTGGCTTGGCGTGGCGCGCCAAGGCATGGCAGACGAAGAGCAAGGCGAGGTTCAATGCCAATGAATTTTACATATTATAACACTCGAAGGCTCCAACCCTACAATACTCTTGGGAAGGCAGAAAGTACTCGCGGCTTTGTTCTGCCGTGTAAAACCTCTTGTTTTAAGACCTTAATTATCTGTTTCAAATCGTCTAGAGAGAAATTTAATTACGGTCCACAAAAATATAGCTTCAGATTGGTCTCAAGGTTATCTTCGAGAAGAAAGAAATTAAAAGTGAATAAGTATCACAAAAAAAACTTAAACTTTAATTAAAAATTCATCAATATCGATTTGCGAGAAGATCCTCAAAGATCATCTTTGAAGATATCTAATATTTGTAAGTCACACTTTTACCACGAATAATGATTAACCGCCAATGAATAATCCAAGTACTCGATCAATGGATCGCTCGAACGTCACGAATACAAGCGAACCTATTTGCTCGATCCACCTTTGCGCGGAAATGACAAAGTGATAACGCGTACGGCGAAGCGGACCCTGTGAATCATCCCGTGCGAAGAAAAGTGCTTAGTGTGTCGCGAAATAAATAATTAATTGTCGACACTAGTCTCACGTTACTTCCCACGGTAACGACGGTAATGCCAACATATATAGGAGAAACGGGCGAGATTATCAGCCGCGGTTAGACGTCCGTGTCTTCGCACGGACACAAACCGGGTACGCGCTGCAAACGCTAGCGGAAAGAACGGGAGAGAGTAACAACAAGGACTTCCGCGATCGCAGGAGCGAGAGGTCCGTGCGGATTCCGCTACGGCGCGACTCGCATTCTTTTCGTCGTACTGCAATAATTACTGTTAGCCTGCCGCTTGATTGCGGGCATTAAACTCGCCCCTAACAACCGTAAGACGTCTGGGAATTTTTCGACGGGGGCACGGATGAGGAATTACCTGGAAGAGAGGAGAGGGAGGCGGACCGTTCGTCCGAGATCGCGGGGTTCGACGTCGTTCGAGAGCACTCGAGAGGCAAAAGGCTTAATGGGTCAAGAGCGAGGTAATAAGTAGCTGGTACTAGTCATTCGAGGCACATTAAGAGCGCGGATTACATCATTTCATATGAGACATCGTCGCTCGGAAGCAAACCGTCGCAATTGGACGATTATCGTGTCTCAGATCTTTTATACGAAATACTTGCACGAAGCGCATTTATATTTTCATTAGGCAAATTGAATTGGAGTATTAATAATAATAGTAAAATAATAATAGTCTTTTTGGGAAAAGTTAACGTAAATTAAATTAGAGACAGCAGGATTGTAATTGAGCGTGAAATTATTACAACTTAATGTAGTTTATAATGCTCACTTTCCACTCATAAGGCGTCCTATCATTCTTTTCATCTTACATTTTTATCATATATGTTTTTTTAAAATACTCTCTCCTATTAAGAATAATTTTTGGGACGTGGCAGTTTTTATTTAAAATCATTAACGTTAATTATATTGTGGGGGAAGACCTAGAAATCACAATTCACGAAACACGTAATTCAATTTTCAATTCTTCGCGCAACGCAATTTGCGAATCTTCTAAGTGAATACGCTGTGACTGCAAGAAATGCACTCGGCTGCGCCATGCCGAACCGGGTAATCCCCGTCTAACAGTAAACCATGCGTTGGGAACCGTTGTCGCATGATTAACGACCGTTTTTTCACGCTATTAGCGTGCCGTCTGCATCACGCGGATAGAGACGATCGTGTTGAATTCATTCTTCGGTGTTCGTGATTTATGGTAGTTTCAGATAATCTGTTTCTTATGGGCACTAGCTGCCACTCCGAATAAAATGATATTACAATTGTGCAATATTGTATTGCAATTCTTCATAAACGGGATGACAATTTCAATACTTTCCGGTTTGATAAAACTACAAAACCAATTATGGATATCAGCGTTAATCTCTCTTTATTTGCGGATTTAAGACAAATTGTGGAATTATTTTAAAACGCTACACTGTTAAAAAAATTTGTATTAAAAATAATATAAAAATAGGAAGTTTTTATGCCGATACCGTATATGAAATTTCAAATACGAAGTTGAAAATTAAAGAAGTGATATTTCGAAAATAAAAGTATCGAGCAGTAATATTACTATGCTCATCTGTTTGCTCATATACAAATGTTCTCATTTTCAATCGAAAATATGTATTACCTTGCGTAAATTCAAAAAAATCTTAAACGGGTTTTTAATATTTAATGTTGTGTGTATTAAATTTCATATTAGTGATTAAAATTCATGTTCGTGATATGAATTTAGCTATACAAGTGCAAGAATTTTTATTTCAGATACTCAGTTTGTAAATTTCATTTACCGTAGTATCGTAAATGTGTTGTAAACTTCATATCTTTTTTAACAGTGTACGTATTTATTAAATCGACACGAAATGCTACGTTATACGTTTCATCCCCAATTCTTGCAGTATTAAAGGAAGCTTTACAATATAACTATAGTGTAAGAGACACTAAATGGCGACAATTGATATGTCATCGTCGACAGTGCGCGTCGCCATCCACTTTAGCACAGCTACGTTTATCGAATTAGATGCATTTGAGCATCGGCAATCTCGATGCCGCTAGTCCACATATTTTTCCCTCTTTTTACGCTCAGCTCATAGCCGAGACTTCATTATCTGCCCGAGTATTTCATTTGGGTCATCCGGCCCCGAGCGAGAGACGCGAACGTGCACGCGTTTCACATAATCGCGCGAAAAATGAGAAGAGACGCTCGCATTGTACACTTCCTGGCGCGGCTAAATGGAGAACAGGATGTCTGCAACGAATAGCGTCACATTTCGGTGCCGCGTCACGAGTTTTCCTCATCTCTGCGAATAAATAAATATCGCGCGACAAAGACGGACTTGTATGCTATTTCGGATTCGTATTCTAGTTTATCGTGGTACGTAAACGCGCGTTTGTTAACGCCGAAGGTGATGGAGTTTGTATCCGAACCGAACTTAAACCGGTTTCCGGCTTATGACCCGGAACCATTCTATTCTTGAATATACACCCTCCCGAGGCACTTTGCATTTCAAAGTTGCTAATCTGGTTTTCAATACAGTAATGAGGCTTCTTTAAAAAAAAAAAAAACATTTTCCTAAAGATTTTCTAAACGCGCCGTGAAAACTTCATTGTAACGTTACAAATCGCAAAGTAACTCATATGCACACAGAATGTTTACAGGAGGCAAAGTAAATATAGAATTGTTTCGTGCGAGAGGACCGATTTTATGCTTGAAGTAACCTCCGCACGTTCCGTTAAGTAAAACAATATTTCCTCTTTGTTTAAAACAGCAATTCCGGAGCGCTGCGTTTATCTCTGGTTAACTCGTAATACTCGAACAGCTGGTCTTGTGCTTTCGAATTTCAAGGGCGCAGCGTTGCACCATGTGTAGTGCAGCATTTGACATTTCCACTCCTTTGTCCAAAAATCTCTCATAGGAAAAAAAATGAGGGATTTCATACCCCTAGTCTACAATATATACTTTAAGCTCTAAGCCTTAAGAAATTGACTAATCACAGTCGAGTATTCTTCTTACACTTGATTGTGATTGGTCAATTTCTTAAGGCTTAGAGCTTAAAGTATACAGTAGCGCCCATAAATATTTTGACACCAATATTTTTAACTATATTATTTTATTTCTATCATATATATACAAAGTATTTTCTTATAAAGATAACAAAAATAAACTTTTGTAGCGAAATCAATAAAAAATTGTGCAACTTGTTGCTTACATATCAGTATTTTACAAGAAAATCGTATTGAAGTGACCATAAGTATTTTGACAATATGTAAATCTTCAATTTCAGTCGGCATTTGTGATTAGAATTC
>NJRQ01000429.1:147118-170466 GCA_003063805.1 Aphaenogaster ashmeadi
ATATATAGATGCACTACACAAAACAATGTGAATGTGACAACCACAGGACGTGGCTGAACCAAATATTACTATTATTGTGGTTGTGGCAACCTTATCGTTCTTTCGGTGTATCTATGAATATCTAGTCGAGGAAAGAAAATTGATTAACATAAAAGTGTTTTATACAACGAGATAGATAAAATCGTTAACAAATATATAAAGTGTACAGTCAGTTATTCCGATAATATAACGGAGAGAAACGGCAAAATACACACGGGTGAAGCACGCATGACGCAAAAATGCCATATGTTGCCTTCGAGAAAAAAAAGAATACGAAAAAATGTATACTGTCACGTACTTTAAGAATGCGTGGCCTCTTCTGAATAACGTTTAATTCACGTAATATCATTTATACATATATCGATGACTTTTTTTTCCCGATGCTTAGGGATGCGTTCAATCAACCGGTCTCGGTCAAGTGGGCCTACGTTTTCTCAGTTTCTTGGAAGAAATCGGACACGTGTATCGTATCACGATTTCTAGGATCATCGAGTGGCGCGTACTTTCTTCTTTCTATCTGTCTGGAAAGCATCGCGCAATTTTTATTCCGAAGTATTTCGATTTCCATACGCGTTTCAGGCCGACGTGTGTCATCCTTTCCTCTCTCGCTTGAACGTGCAAGAAGTGTCAATCTATTTGCCTATTTCTAATCCTAGCCAGAACGATAAGATAGCAAAAGGTATATAATTTTATCTATTGAGGTGAATAATTTTATCTATCGATTCCCCATCTCTTTTGATCAGCTTTTTTCTCTCTCTTTTTCTCTCTCTCTTTCTCTCTCTAATCCGGAGCTTTTTATATTAGAGTTTCATTCCGCGAAACGACGTGATCCATGACATAATTAATGCAAAGCTTTATTACAGCGACCGATGCATGCAACCCGAAGACTTTCTCCTTTTCCCCGCGACTGCGTTTAATTATCGCTCAAATGAATGGCTAATAAGGTAATTTCTGACCCCTTGGAGTGAACAGACTCGAGAATTAATTAGCGCGACGTTTGTTTCTAAACTTGCAGTTCTTATGTACCTGCACATCACGTACCTGTCGCGTCGCGCGAGAACTATAGTGCTTCCGGGAGCGATGAACCTCTGATGTCCGGTGAGTCCTCGCGATAGAAATTACGAAGTTGCCCGAAGTGACGCTTAACAATTTCTATACGTTGCCCCACGGCAGGTGTATTCGCTAGTTCCGCGTCTTATTGAGAAGAGATAATGATCTTTCCTGGTTACAAATGAAGAGATCCGATATAAATGAGACGCGATATGGACGCGTATTATAGCGAGATATTAAATAAAACGGATTCTTCAGGAATTATCCAGACGGTAGTTGATGGAAATGAATTGTGCGTGACCGAGCAGCGTGTTATTACCGACGAATCGACTGATACGACCGCGAAGTGGCACAAGGACTGCCAGGTAGATTTCCTTCCTTAGAAGGAACCGTAGAAATCTTGTTCTGGTACACACATCTCTTTACCATCAATGGGTCGGTCAAGTCGACTCTTTCGAGAATAATCTCGTTCTTTCTATAAAGAAAGATGCTTCGCGTGCAAAATTATGAGCGTTTGTAAATTCTCTACATCAGTTATTAGATCATAATAATTCATACAAAAGCCATAAGAAACGTAACATCTTTCTATGCTTTCGTTTCCATAATGAAGAAAAGAAAAGATGTGAACCAATTGGCTTGTTTTACTTTAATTTGTTCACATCAAATAAATCAATTATTTTTTTGTTTCAAGCTTCTCAAATTTTTAAGATATTTCTTCGACGCGCCATGTTGTGGAAGCGTCGTTCAAGATCGTTGTGAAAATGAATAAATCTAAGGTGGCTGCGGTCGAAATACCGCGAAAGAGTATATATGCAGAAGCAATCAGCAGAATATGCCTTCGCTCGGATCGCCTTGAAAGTTTCAGCGGAAAAGGTTACCGTCGCTTAACACGCCATAAGAAGCTGAACGTCGTTAACGTTGCTCAGGAATATCGGAGTCTCTTTGCAAGAACGAATCGCCCATATTCGCGATGCAACATCTTTTCGCAGCCATTTTTGGTCCTGCTGATTATTTCGCTACCAAGACCACAGAATTATTTGCGACATTAACAAGATTCGTCGCTTCATAAATTCGTCTTTATTCAGTTTCTCTCCGACATGCACGCCTACTTAGATCGCTAATATTCGTTTTGCATAAACGATTTGTATTGTCATCTTCCCTCCACTCACGCCTACGCGAGTCGCACCTTCTCGGCGAGAATAGCACGATTTAAAAATCATCATTTTTCAGACACGGATTTAGTCACGACGTATTATTCACAAAAACGTTGCAATTCAAAATACATTTCAATTTTTAATTTTATCTTTTTAATATCGGACAAGACATAATTCAGATGTCTCTTTTGTCATTTACAATCATTTTTTTTAAGTGATAATAAAATTAAGCATCCTAAATTTAATATTTCAATCTGAATCGAAATGTATAAATTTAATATACTTCAATTTGATTTTGAATGAAGATTACAAATACTTGAATGTTGAATCGAAACAATATAAAAATGATAATCTTTAAATCGTGTTATTTGTAAATCATGTAAGTATTTTATTTAATTGTGTAGAATGTAATTCAATTACATATCATTTGTTACAACAAAATGTTCAACATACACGATAAACCATTTTAGATTGTAGTCTTTAGATGCTTTTTTATCCAAGTTTCCAATTTCATACAATACGGCTCCAGGAGATCAGCAAGAAATATCGCCTAGCACTTCTATTTGAATTTCTGAAGTGTTAGCACACAATGCCATATACTTTCGGATTGAAAGTACATTTACATTTCAGAGAAATTCCTCTTGGCATTCCCCGTTAACTTTCCATAGATATTACTAAAGACAATACTAATCATTTTTGATTGCTAACGTGTCACGGTCTTCGCTGTCAACAGCAGCTTGACTAGATATGCGCCTACGTAACATCATGACCGTATTTATATCGTGATATGACACACCCACACGAGCGATAGCTACGGGAAATACCGTGTCGTTTTTCCAGAAAACAACACTGCTGTGATAATCTGCAGAACTGAACTCGGTAAATTTTCACGAGAGAGAAACACGTTGCGACGCGTACAATGTCACATTGTTATAATGGACAGTGATTTTCACAGTGACTTGCATCGCGACACGTGTAACGATAACGTGATGACAAACGTCGTGACACACTGTCGAGTCTCGATTGAGTTACGTACTGATTCGACTAATTCACAGAAAATTATTCCATCGACGCGCAGCTTCGACAATCATCGAAACGGAACGTTACACCGAGAGTCTTAGAAAATACAGTCAAAATCTTTACACCTTTCCAATGTTCTGTCTCGGAAAATTATCCCGTCTGGAGAAGCAAATTAGGAGCTATGCCTAATAATTCTTTCGCCTTTCTAGAATGTTTCGACAACGATCTGCGTGGCTTTCTATCCGGAATTCGGCGTCGCAATGCGAGGCTACGCAACACGCGCTCGCGGCGCGAGCGTGCGTGTTTACGCACACGCGTGTGTGCGAGCGCGAGCTGCCAAAGAGGTCAATGCCTCTTTCTCTCGTTCATTTACCACGGACGTTCCGATCGCGCTGTCTACGGTGCGAAATCGCAAGCGGTATCGGAACTTTGATTTCGGTCACGAGGGACAACGAACCGTCAAAAGGATGTCGCGCATCGTAGAGAACTTGCTCCCAGCCGTTTCAAATCCAGGCACGTGAAAGCAAAAGAGATACGCGATGCATTAGGCCATTAGACAATTTCTTGATGTATTTTAGCATTTTACAGAAACTCCTTACATATCGTTCATGAAAGAAAGTTCTGTTTTAAAAATTATTTCAAATGACACATCAGATGGTAAAAGATTTCTAAAATTAGTCACTTTTAATTAAATTAATTTAAGCTTTAAGGAGAGCATAATTCAAACTGCGTGTGAATAATCAATTTTTAAAGTAATCTCTTCTTTAATATATTTTTTTAAGAATCATTAAAGCCCAGTTCCACAACCTATTTTAACCAGAGTTTAACTCGTTACAGACCAATCCTGATTAGGTTTAACGAGTTAAACTTCGGTTAAAGCAAGTTGTGGAACCGGGCCTAAGAGCCAGTTTCACCAACCACGGTTAACTTAACCGGATTGGAATTGACGAATCGCATTTGTCGTTAAGCAGAATTAACAAATGCGATTGGTCAATTCAAATGGAATAACCGGCCGGTTAAGTTAACCGTGGTTGGTGAAAAATTGGCCCTAAGTGTTTCTAATCTAAATATTAATCCAAGATCTAATTTAGAATTTATATATATAAATTTTGATTTCAACAATTTTGAGAACTGTCACAGTAACATGAAGTTAAAAAGATATAAAATAAATAAATATATATATCTAAATTTGAGCGCGTAAAGCATAAATTTTTTCAACTTGTCAGAAAATTTTCGCCAACATAATATTATATCCATAAAAAGAAAAATACATCATTGAGCATAATGGCAATTTATAGTAATCGTAACTATTATTTATACTCGCAACTTATAAAGACATAAAGCAACTACGTATTCCAAGAGACAGAATTGACGGTGTCAAGCCCAAGTTTCTCGTGAACTTCGCAGACTATTCGTTATCGTATTATCGTAATTTGATATGAATGACGATGCAGCAGGTAGATGCGCCAGTACATTGTAAAATTGCGCAGCGCGGTCGTGTGGGATAAGGAAGTAAATACGCGTAAGAGTATGCGCACTTGCGAACATGCACTCGTATTCGTCAAACACGCTGCGAGCCGGCACACGTGACATTCTGGAAGAAGTCTGCGATCGGAGACCACATAGCCCGAAGAACGTGTACGGGGCAAAGTTCCGCTACGTGCCAGAGCGTATGGCATATTGACTGCTGAAGAAACGAATGAGAGAATCGTACTCAAGCCGAGTCGCGAGCGCTTGGAATATTCGTTTCGGCATAAAACAGTCTCCGCTGAAAGTACCAAGAGATGGTATTTTTATATTCATTCAGAAACATATATAAATAACTCTAAAAAATACCGTTCGCTCGTGAAATTTCTTCGGGCATGAAAGATCCAGCCCCGATATCGCCGGCAAGGTGAATGAATCTTCCAAAGGCGCTGTTTTCGGCGCGCGTTCATTAAGCCGGTTCCCCGCGTATTAATTAGACACGGTGCTGGCTAATCCGCTCCTATTCGGCATCCCCGGTAATAAGTGAAAGTCTCGTGGGCGCATTTCGCGGTGACAAAGTCCCACTTTCGTGCACGCGGCATTGACACTGACGTGAACGGGGAAGCGCATTCACGCCTTCGCGCGTTCACGCGCTATTAGCTCGCCCGTGGAAGCGGCGTTTCCCAATTTCGTTCGCCACGGTCGCGGAATTCCTTTATGTGGAGCAGAAAAAGTGGCTCGCGAGTAAACCGGGTTTGATAACAAACTAATGATGACCACGTCGCGATTCCGTAACGGAAAATGCGAACGGGATCGCGCTTTGGAGAACAAATAAACATCCAGAGGCAATAACGCTCGAGCGACTTCCAAGGCGACAAGAGAGCGTTTTTCGATCATAATGAGGATTTTCCGACGTGCAGGATGCGATCTCATTTTATTTCTCTGCGGCTATAGTATGTTTTACGGAAATTGGCACTATCGCTGGTGCTTCCGGTTAATGACGCTTCCATTTGGGAAACAACGCTGCGGACGATCGTTTATTCGTCCTGTACTCGCTCGCTCGTTATCTCCAACAGCTCAATTGACGAGGGTACGTTGAGACCGCGGTGAAAAACTGCTTTCACTCGCTTTCCCACGAGTCTCCCTCTGCATTTTCTCGCGGGGTTCCTTTTACACGTTGCCTCCTTCTCTCTGGCTCTCCAATCGTTATTAAGTAATTTAGTATCGGATGCTTGGATGTATAATAAAATCCGAGATCTGCTTGCAGGTTGAATCGCAACCACCGCGAGGCATCTTCCCGAGAAAGCGAAATATAATTGCCTTCAACACGCGCCAACCTTAAACCTTCTCTACATTCCCCTGGAACAATTTTCTTTGCCTTTTTCGTTATCTTCTCTTAGTTATTTCATGGTTTACTTAACGTCTGGTGATTTTTTACGTTTTATTGCTAGTACTATTGAGTGTACAATCGTCTCGGGGCTATCATCGAGCATGGAAATCTATGCTCAATTCTATGCTCACGAACGACATCGTAGTATTTCAATTCACCGTCCAACATCGGCTATTTCTTGAGTCCGATAATCTTTTCTTCGAAACTCACACCCTATTGCTAAGTACAACACGGAATAACAAGTATTTTATTACACACGTCTATATTTGAAGAAAAGTATAATATATGCAGCGAAGCTGCATATATTAATTATCACACATCAAATTAATTAATTATATTAATTAATAAATTAATTGCATTTTTTACTTTAGCGTCAAATTGATTGCATAAGTTTACATTGCCGGATTGGCGATACGTCTCACGATAAGAACAGCACCGCATATTTACAAAGCAATTACAAAAGTATAGAATTATTCACGCGAAATACCCAGGATATGTGTTTTGCTTCCTGCTTTTACAGCGCACGGTTTTGCTTCCATATTATGGAAAAATGATGTTTCCCTCGTTTTTATTCATGCAATCTATTGTTGCGTGATATGTGAGTCCGTATTCCTTATAGCACTATCAGGCAGAGTCAACGTGCTGATTGTTCCTTTACTTATGTGGAAAACTCGGTTGTCTGCAGCACCGACATTCGCTCAACTTCCTGATTAATCGCAGAAGACAATACTCCTGCTATCGTGAAGCTAAGTAATGTCGCTCGATAAAGGTGACCTTTAAGCCGCAGCGCTGGCATTTTACTCCCAGAAGAAGCGGGGGAGAGCGTTTCGAAACAAAAGCGCACGTTTCTTGCAGCGAAGCGCTACAAGGAGTTTCTTCGTCCCTAAATTCCCAACATCCATATATCCTTATTATTCGCACATTGTGAGTAACGGAAAAAATTTTAGTAATTTCACTTATTTATTAATTGGGATTCTTGGGATTTCAACTTATTTATTGCGAGTTAATTATTTATTGAGATTCTTAGGATATCAACTTATATAGTTACTTATTAATTGGGTTTTTAAAAATTCAAAATCTTTTGCGCTATGCATGAGTTAATTAGTTTACTAAATATTAAGAACTAAGAATAAAATAAAAATTGTATACAGAGAATAAACAAACGCGTAATTGCTTTATCTATTTTTGTGTTGCAACGGAAGATCATTGTGGGTGCACCTCGGACGCATCGCGCTGTGTGGCTTAAGAGCGTCCGGCTGAAAAATGTTATAAAAACAGGCAGGACGCTAAATTTAGAATTGGGCTCGAAGAGCCTGCCGTGATCTTTCCCACATACGGGAATCACTTCGTGCTCCGTGCTCGCGTTCGAAGCCGCAGCTTATTTCTGGTGTCTGGATGATACACTTAAAAAAGTGAAACAACTTTGTGACGAAAAGCTCTAAAATTTAAAAGAGATGACATTTCTCTCTGACGCGAAAGAAATATAACGCATAATAATTGTTTAAATAAATCAATATAATCAAAAATTATTGTTTCTCAATAAGTTTTGGATATATATAATAATTATATCGTTATTTTTACTAGAAAAAGGCTTTCCCAATAATTTTCCAAAGAGCGTCACAAATGGAACTTACTTAAAAACCGTTAGCAATATGTTATCTGGATCAAAAAATCTATATTCTCGTCGCGTGTAATTTTTAAAACTATTTACAATGCTCTATCTAAAAATTAATAAGTTAAAACGTTGAGAGGATCTTTTTTCAAAATTAAGGAGACATCGCAATTGGTAGGGAAAGCGTACATGGCATTACATGCCAAGCTTACAAGACACTCAATTGAAAGTTTGATCGGTGATAGACGCATCGCGTGAAGACGCTTTATGCTCTTGCAAAACATCGCAAGAGAGCGACGATCAAGCAGAGATTTCGCCACCTGAAAACTGATTCGATCTGTGTAATTATTAAATTACGTGGCTTTCACAGCTAACGGCTACGCATCCTTCTTGGACAATTAACATAGAGAGCTATTAATTTGATGAAGTCGTTCTCGCAAGATGTCCAATAATTCGACCGGGGAGAATATCGATCCGAGACGTTGATCGATGTTGAAATCATCTAGAAATGGATGATCCGTCTCGCCTAATCGCGCAGCTGCGAAATCGGAATACTATTGCCGTTAGCAGTGCGCATTACAACTTGCCGAGTATTACATCACAGAGAGAAAAGCATTGCGAGAATGTTTCATTACGAAGTAAAACCGAAGCAAGACGAAGAATATGCAAGAGGGACCGTCGGAAATATCCGATCGCTCGAATTCTTGAAAAAATTATTTCTCAAAATTTCTCAATCTATGCACGTCTTAAATATTTATATAAGACTGTCACGACAAATAAGCATGTTAAATATCAATATAAGATAAAACTAGACGAACTTTATAAATATATAATAAATTTCTTAAATTTATTAATTTTTTTAGATATCGCCACTGCAAAAGAATCCCATAACATTTTGAAGAATCGAAAATTCGAGGCTACGATATTTTAAATTTATAGTTATTACGGTTTCTCGAGTCATATGTGCGACAAGTACTCGTTCCTGTAATAGCACGCTATCGCGGAAAATAAACGCTCGCGTCCGCGCCAGACAGGCGTTTCCTTTTTCTCGGTCGAAACCTTCAAACGAGCATCGGGACCTTCCAACGAACACCTTGTCGTACCAACTTTCGTTCATCGAAGAAGAAGAAGCACAACTGCACACGATTCTCTTCTCCACTACGCACAAATTCTCTCACGTCTTCAGCGAATTGCAAGCAATAAAGAACAATGCACCCATAGAGATTCACGCGAGAGTCTCTCTCCGTTCCATTTAATTCTTTCGCTGCTAAAGCTGCTATAATATCCCAATTAAAACGTGATTACAACGATTCGCAGATTTATCTCTTATTCAAATACAATAGTACTGTTATATCAATTCAGCGAAAACATTTAATTAAAATTTTCACCCATGCTTAAAAGGTATTATCTGAATCTGGTAGTTTCTTTTTTTCTTATGAGATAATTATTGATGTTATAACGGCTGTACACGCGTTAAAATCGTGCGACAGAAGATGCGAGCAGAACTATAAAATCAAATGCTATTTCTTTGCATGAAAGCAAAGAACGAAAATTAATATTATGTTTTAAGTTCTTGGCGCGTAACGCGATTATAATATTTCATTTTATTTCAGAATTCTGGATTTCTGTATGAATGCACAAATAGGTAAATGTTCA
Source organism: Aphaenogaster ashmeadi (assembly GCA_003063805.1). NCBI lineage: Eukaryota > Metazoa > Arthropoda > Insecta > Hymenoptera > Formicidae > Aphaenogaster > Aphaenogaster ashmeadi. Next base: position 156,507 of record NJRQ01000429.1, read on the forward strand.
GCGAATTCAGCGATATAAATTTACTTTCTGGTTTCACTATCTCCATTGTGATATACGAGTACACGATAAAAACAATGATAAACGCATCGAACTTTCTACGCACGCGGCGGCTTCCGGGGCGTTTCCCAATGATGAGTAGAAAATCTCGAGAGGCGCAATGGGGCGTGCATTCGAAGGATGTGCATTTCATTTTTGCTTCCGGCTGAAAGTCCGCAGTGAGAACTCCGCGGCGCTTGCACTTTTCATTTCTTCATCGACGTTAGATCCCGAGTGTTAAGTCAACGAAAGAAGATCCCCCGATACGTTCTCTCATAAAAGCATGAGGAAAAGCGAATTCCTTCGGCGCAGCGCGAAAGAATTCTTCCGCTCTGAAGAGGCGAGATTCTGCGACTGATCGCACTTATCTTCAGCTATAAATCACCCGCTCTCACTGCCACTTAGATTTTGCGCTAATTATATAGAAAGTCTGAAAACGCGAGCAGCAGATGCATTATTAATTTCTTTAACGATACTAATTGTGGCGATATTGTGCGGGTGTATATATATGTATTTCTCTCTGTCTTCACATCCGGAAGCAAATTTTGTATGTAAAAGAGGATATCGGGGAATCCTCGTGCTCGTGCGATATGCAACACATCGCGGACTATGTATTTCAGACTGCAAGTGCATCAAGCGCCTATTTCAATAACGAGATGATTTCTACATCGAGCAAGTGAAACTTTTTACTGACGCGCGAAATCCACCGCACAGTCACGATTTTGCGGATAGAGATACGGCTTGTTTCCGTTTTGATTACGTTGATATAAGACAAAGAAAGAACAATCGTAAAAACCGCATATATATTAATCGACTCCGGCTCAAGGCCTTCTGTAAGGAGCCTAACGAGTCGTATGGTCGGCCACGGCACGTCCAGGGCGTCGGAATGTGTATATAGGAGTTGGAAATGTTCCCTTACGTAGCGCTATCAAGTAACGTGAGACTTTGCATTCTACGCTGGTCGACGTCAACGGTAATGTAATATTCCATATTGAGACGCAGAAAAATTCCACAATGGCTCGCGCTTCTACGTGACGCGAACGGTTTCGAGCGTTCATAATCACTGTGCGCAATTATTCGTGCACTTTCACTTGCAGTTTACACGGCCGGTTCTCAATTGCACGTCGATACCTCGGCAGTTTGCGGATGTTTCTTCGCATTTCTAACTAAAGGAACAGAGACCGAACGAGTGTTTTTTTCCCGTCGTGCGCTCCGGATTCACCCGCTGAAGTACCGACAGCAAGAAAGTAACAAACATCTTATATATTCATGTGTGATATAAAATGCAAATTGCGCACCGAAAGAACGATAAGGTTGCCACAACCACAATAATAGTAATATTTGGTTCAGCCACGTCCTGTGGTTGTCACATTCACATTGTTTTGTGTAGTGCATATATGTTTGTCTCAACATTCACTATGTTTGCTGTACCAAATGCATATAGTTGCCCTCACATCAATGTGAATGTGACAACCACAGGACGTGGCTGTATCAAATATTACTATTATTGTGGTTGTGGCAACCTTATCGTTTTTTCCGTGCGGTGTATTTTAAAACTCCAACGAATGGCCTGCGCACGTAAATATTTGCTGACGGATTAAGTTGAACGTATTCTGCATATAGAATCGTTCTTAAATACCGCGCAAACAGAATTGATTAATTACGAGTTGATAAACAAGAGAGAGATGTTGCCGTAGGGCAAATAGCGAATGGATTACAAAAATCCGCTGGGAGATAAAACGAGTTGAATGCTATTCCGCATCTGCCAGGGAATGATTCTTGCGGGAGCGCGAGACTAATTTAATAGCATGTAAACATAAATGATTAACCGCTAGATTGATAAGTGACGGACTACTATCTCGAATGTGAGGACTCGAGCGAGTCCGCTGCGCACGTAGAAACCCGCTGGAGAATGAGTCAAGCTGGTTTATGCGTTCTGCGTTTATCTTGTAAAATAACTTTTTTATGCAACACTATGCAAATAGAATGGATTAACCGTTTCTCTGCTTTGTTCCCTCCGAGTACGTTCGAGCTGTAGAAGAAACTCTCCATCGAAGAGATAAAAAGTGTTCGCAGTACAGAGAGGATAATCGAATAATTTTTTCCTTTTAACTCTCAAGGCGTGTACGACGCGGCTTTTCTCTCCAAACCTTAGCAACCTTTCAGGGACACCTATGCGCGTTGCGCATTTCCATGATATGCACTTGTGCGCAAGTAATCCTGACCGATAGAATTGAAACGTTATGAATAGAGCCATTATTATTAGGTAATAATGACTTGGTTCAGCATTGTGCAAGCTATGCTTAAAGAGAATTCAAGCGTTGTCCGGAGGAAGAATGAGTAAGGCGTGCAAGAGTCATCCTGAATGACAGTACGTAGGATAGATTCCGATTCGTAACAAACCCGAGCTGTCTCGATCTTTTATATAATTTTGAGTCACTCTCAATCGCAAGTGAAGAATAAAACATTTTTAATTCGACAATAGATATCCGACGAAGAGTAAGAGATAAATATATGGATTCTGCGAAGGGAACGTTATATGAAAGAAAAATTATAAATGTAACGTGGACATCGTTAACATACGTTGTTCTGTCCTTCATGAAAAGAACCCTGGGGGACTCTGGTAGCACGTGACGTATCATAAGAGACAATGACGCGGTAGCGGCGCGAAACGTGGCATTAAACGCAACAGCGATTTAAGGATTTATTCGTGCGTAAATCCAGGCGCACGTGCGCGCACCGAGTATCGCGTGCGCGTACGCGGTTCGTTCGAAAGTGGAAGCTGCAAGTTTTATCACGTGGCGTTACATTAATCGAGCACTTTATCACACGGCGGACAGTACGTAATAGCGCGTCACAAAAAAATGCGCTTGCGAAAGCCGACGGGAAGTCGGAGCGAAATGAAATCCGAAGGGACTCAGAAAAAATCAGATTTATGTAGATTAATTGTTAATTCACGCAAGACCAGAGTCTTGAGTGTGGTGATCGTGGCGTAAGAGTTGCGCGTCTGCTTTCTGTGCCAAAGATCCAGGTTCAAATCCAAGCAGAACATATCAAATTTTTAATTGATCACCACCTCTCGGAAGGCAATAGCAAATCACTGAGAGTACCTTTGTCAAGACAGCAAGCTATCTGTTCAGTATGCGTGGATTCTTCTGTGGAATTATAATGATTTCAGGGCTCCAATCCGTTTGAACCGATTTACGATGTAAAAAAAAACGGGAAACGCGAATGTTTCGCCAGTTATTTATCTATGTACGGGAACTGTGTGTCGGCAAAAATAAAAGAAATAATTCTGTCTATCTTATTAGGATTTGATTTCCCAATTAATTAAAAAAGAGCCGTTATTAAACGCAAAGGTCCCAGAATAATCGCTGAAATTAAAAGGCGCTCAAAGATCCTTTTGATATCTCTTTTTATCGCGTGTTTGCATATTCATACGGAATCTAACGCGGAATATTCAGATGATGGCCATTAAGAATTCGCGTGTACAGTTTACTGTACATCAATCTCTATTATATATAATAAAAGTTTCCCATGTGCAGTTAATACATCGATGAAGAACGTGCGTTAAATCAAAGTTTGATATTAGACATCTTATCGAATTAATCTCACTAGCGCGATAATGGATGGTATTTCTAGTTTTATAAAATATTTTTATAAAACTCAGCAAACACACATAAGCGATAAATTTTCAATTCACAAACTTTAATTCGTTTTCTTGTAATATAAATTTGAACTATTCTCATATTGTTACATCAATTATTTTTACTGCTATATTTTTCCCTTCTCAGCGATTTATATTTCTAGAGCTATAAAATATGTTTTCTGAGAGTTTCTTATCTAATGTTGATTTTTTAGTCCTAAGTACATAAATGACTAAGGTATCTACATATATTCGATCTTTGATTACAACATGTACACATGTATCATATCTTTTGTGTACATAGAAATAGACAATATTTAGAATATTGATTCACTAGCAAATTTTCCTTCCATATTTCACCCTCCGTTGCATTAGCGTACCCTCTGTTCACACAGAAACGACGAATTTTCAATAAGAATTATCACCGGTAAATAGCATTCCGGCGGAATTCCATCAGTTTACGATTCCTATATACATGCGTCATGGACGTGCTTATCTCGTATTTGTTCTGGATCACATCGCGATCGCGCGACGTCTAAGGTACTCGACGGAAAATAAAAAAGGGAAGGAAGTGATACGCGCCATGAATTTTCCGTCGAGAGGTGTGCCTCGAATCTGCTTTCCAAACACGATCCAGAATGTCGTGTTTCTCACTTACAATTACCGGTATATGCAGCGCAGTAGAGCGAATTAATTCCACACACGATTTAAGATCCGACCTTAGATACACGATTTCATACACGAAGCGGATCTTGCAGAAATCCCGAACTCGACTCGCTCCGAATTCCTCGTACGAGTCTTGCAGGCACCTTTTCTTACAATATTTTCTCTAATTCGATAAAATAAACAAAAAATTCTTACTTTCTTCCCCTCAGGATCTCAGAGATCACCCGGCATGGCGTATTCCGCTTCGACAGCAGAATAATCCCGCTGGTGAACGACGAAGGCGTGCCCTCCCGGTCAGGTTCTCTCGTCACCAAGTTAAAACACCGCACAGAATAGAATGGGGAGATTAAAAAGGAAAGAAAAAGAATAAGAAGAAAAGAAGCGAGGAAGCCAGACGCCCACGCGATCGCGCCGCGCAGCCGAGAGCGACTCGCCGACTGCGACTGAGTGACTGACTGACCGACTCCTTCGGCCGCTCTGGTCGGCGTGTACCGTCACCGCACTTGCATCGACACACGTACACCATGCGCCTGGCATCCAAGCACTACTCCCCGCCCGTGCCTCGGCGAGCCTTTCGTTTCCAGTTCCATTCCAAAGCCCGACCCAACGTGGCCCCAACGTGCCTTTTGTTGCATCTCGTCCGCTCCGCTCCGCTCCGCGCGCGCGCGCGCGCGCGCGACGTTCGGCCGCTCTTCCGACCGGTTCAACGCGTTACCTCTCTCGCCGCGTCTCTTTGGACCGCTCTACATACGAGGCGAAGATTTGCCGAGTGTAATTAGCCCGTAGAACCGATAATTCGAAGTCAAACGTAGTTAACGCAGGCTTTCTTTTTCCGTCAATTAAAAAAAAATATATGACAGTGAGTTGCAAAGATTGTTAGTGCAGTCAGATCTTAATCGCGTTTGATCCGTGTAACGTAATTAGTTGCGTCGAGTTATCAATGCCCGTCAGATTCTTTATCTATATCGCAGTCGCCAAACAGAGCAAGGTTTTCATTTTTACATTTAGTGTTTGATTTGCTTTCAAGCAGTAAATAACTAGTTTTACTTCAGCATACTTATTTAAGAAAAAGAATATTGCAACTTCGTTTTACTCTTCCCTCACTACATTTAGAATAAGTGTAATCACCGTGAGCTGACAAATTAAGGATCAAATATCGAATATACAGACGAGTTACGGTCTAACGAGATTATAATTTATGATGATGGTGCTATTTAGTACGGGACGTCCAAAAACCGGTACTTTGTAACTATAGTGCAGTACACGGCTTCAAGCCGAAACGTGAAACCTCGATAACAACAACCTTGCTGTATAATCGATTCTGGCGCATCGAGTTGCATCGAAGCGCCTCGACCGTGGGCAGCCCATGGTGCCAAGAATTTCCTTAAAAATTTAAATACGTTAAATAAACGAAACACAATAGTTATAAATCGCCATTAAATCCGCCACCATAATTGTCTTGATTATGTAAATTGTACTACGAGCGCATAAGGTGATAAAATTCGATTCTTGTCGACGTGTGAAGCGTGTGTGTACAATTTGCAGCGGTTCTCCTGACCTAATATTTTAAATTTGATTAAATTGAACAAAAAAAATATAAATTTTGTTAGAAGAAAATTTGAAATATCTAGCTATTTTACAACCAAAGACAAATTAATCAAGATATAGTTATCGAAATTTCGGATTATTCAAATTAAATATAAAACAAATATAAGCGTACGGTCAATCAAATATTTTTTCCGTGTTTTTCATACTCCAGTTGAATTGGAGCATGCTCCACATATTCATAGCTCAAGGCCGTGTACATCAGCAATTCGCAATCCGTATTGCTATGCAACCCGATATACTTCTTTGCAAAGAAGTTGCTTCTCTACCATTAAACTCGTGCATTGTTTAAAAATCATTTAATATTGAGAATAAAATAATAAGAATAAATATATCTTTAAATATATTAAATAAATAAGTAAATATATTAATTATCTTTTGTAACTTAATTAATAGAAATTCTGATTTTGCGAATCTCAAGAATCGTATTTGGAAAAAATTCGAATAATACAAATTATGAGAATGTGCTTTGTATATTTCATTTAAACTCGATAAACAATGACACATTTAATTTATTATTATAATATTAATATTAATTAAGTATATCTTCTAATATAAAATAATTTAATAACGATTGTATCGTAACTTATAAATATATGTAATTTATCTTATAACTTATAAATATATTCAATAAATAATTAAAATAAATGTTTATAATTTTAATTTCGCAGAATTAATATAATATAAGATTAAGTCGCATAATACTGTGTTAAAAATTATAAAACACATTCACGGATATATATTATAAATATATAAAATGTATATATTTATTATACATATTATGCATTTATATATACTTTAAAAAAAATATGTTTTATGTATATTATATATATCCTATTTAGACAAATAAATTATTTATACTAAATGCGCAGGCAATGCTTAATCTCCAAACTTTTAAAACAGGCTTATTTCATTTACATTCTATGACATAATAATATTTCTTATTCTATCATATATATTTGGTTCATTATTATCGCTTATATAAAGGAAAGAAGTTTTCTGCAAAATATCGGATCCTACGTCCTGCTGCGGTACATTTATATTACAATTGTCTTCACTTTCATCGCAGATACTTAAATTATTCAATTCATGCGTCACATCGGGTCTGATATGCACAGAATCTTCGGAAATGTTTTCCTGTACGGGGCTTCTGTAATTATGATCATAAATTGATACCGTAGACATACTTTTTACATAATCTATGTCCACTTGCGGATCTGCTACAATTTTTAGCATCTTAAAGTTTATTGTAGTCTCCAAAGTAGCATGTATTTTGTCCTGTTCCAATTTCCAGCGAATATATTTCTTAACTTCGTGACCCAAGAGCATAGCTTTTTTTCTCCTCGAGAGACGCTTGATTTTTATAAATGGTCTCGGTATCCTCTTCATTTTTCCCATTTTATGTGTTGTACCAAAAAATTATCAATGGATCATCTAGTTGTTACATTATCGCTTTACATTGCTCTTGCTCTAATATGTTTTAGCATTAATTCGTTAAGATATGTAATGTCCTGGAAGTAATAAATATTATCTTCAATTAATAATTCGTATGCAGCAGTAAGTATATAATTTGATCATTGTAATTATCATTTGTTAGTGAAGCGATTAAATATAATTTAATTCTTCTATAAATTCAATTTTTATTACACTATTATTTAATATAGCAACATAACAATGCGTTTAATTAATGTAATTAAATCTGTGCATCTATGCATATCTGTACATTTTAAATAAAAAATGCTGAGCGTTTTAAGGTCGCTATTTTAGTAACCATTTCATTATTAGACTTTGATTCAAAACTCGAGTTGGAATACGTCTCCAAATAAAATATAATTATATGTGCTTCAATACAAAATATAACGAATAAAATGGCATACAAGTTTATTTTATTTTATTATTACTTTTGTGTAGATTAAAATGAGAATGGCTAATAACAACTCATCTCGCCAGTAGAAAATATAGTACAGTGGCAATAAACTCTATACTATAATATAATATACTATAGCGAGCTTTATACTCTAATACTATAGCATCCTATACTCTAATATCTATACTCTGTACTCTAATACTATACTATCCTATACTCTAATATCTATACTCTGTATACTCTAATACTATAGTATCCTATACTACATTATAGTATATATAGTATAGAATTTCTTGGATTATCGTTCTACTATCGCCACCTAGTGGTTGAAAGTATCATATTCTGTGTAACGTATAGACACCATCAGTACACAATATCATATACGTACCCAAACATCTGTTAGAACGTCTGTTTTTGGTGATTTTGTACTTAAGATATCGAGTACGTTTGATCTTCTTTTGATATCCAATGGTCTATTAATGTTCAACTATTAAATAGACTTAATATTTTTCTTAAACTGATATTACAGCACGAAATTGCGCAGCACCTCCCATGATCTACTGCAGCCACTGTGGCTGACTACTAACTGCTGGAAGTAGCGTATTCTGCCATCTAGTTACACTTTGTGGTAACTGTTGTGCAAACAGAAATTAATTATATTTCTGCAATACCGACATTGAAATATAGTTATATTAATCTAAAAATATATTCATTGTTGTAAATCACAAACATTGAATAATTTGGAGTATTCGCTTTAGATAAAATGATATAAAATCAAATTTTCATAGAGAAAAAGAATAGAAAAACAAATTAAGTTTACGAAAAATAATAAAAAGTATATTGGAATATTTAATAAAATTAATCAAATATGTCTGATAACTAAAAATATTTGCAAATATTTTTTAGCGGTCAACTATTCTTTTACAAGATTATATTCTGGATTATATTCTCGCTGAATGATTATGTTAATAAATAGAAAGAAGACTCATAAATATGTATGCACTATCATTATTTATATCTGTCCACTTAGGAATTCACAACTTCTTTTATTCTATGTAGTACTATTTTAGGATTTTAGGATGAGTTATAATATATTGTTTGCCTCTTATTTTAAGATAAGAAACAGCTTTCAAAATTTTTATAATCATGTCAATAAAAAACATCAAGAGGAAGAATTGATGAAGAACATAGCTTCAGCTTATTAAAGATACATGATACTTTTCTGTGACTCTTACTTCTCGAAATATTGAAGTTCTGTGTATCTCTTAAAACAATATAAAGTATAAGATATTGACTGGCAGATAAAAAAATAAAATGTTATCATTATATCATATATCGAAAGTTTGTAAAAATTAATTTGTCAGATAGAGTTAGATTCGTGGATGCATTAGTTGATTTTAATTATTACGAAAAGGAGCAAATGTGACAGTTTTAAAACGGTTTCAGTAATGTAGAACCTGAGATACAAACTTTATAACCACAATGTAACTTGAGTATTCATTTTAGATGACCGCAATTATACTCGGTTTCGCTTCCCAACAATGTGAAAGTTTAACAGACGTCTAACAGACGTCCTAATCTTATAAATCTTTTACAGACTCCTCAGATGTTCTGTAGATTTTCCTTAGTCATTATTTTTTGTCCTCTAAATTAAATGATTTTTTATTTAGTAATATTTTAAAGAGAAAGTAAATTTAATAATACAGATCGAAATCACTATAATTTTCACGAGTTCGAAATTTTGAAACGTACGAGAACGATTTCTACTTTTATTTGTGCCGATGAAAATATAACGGTAACTAATGGAGAGTATGTCTTCACAGCATCAAAAATTGAACTCACCAAATTAAAAGAATTAACCCTTCAAAGACCCAATATAACAGTTTGTGAATTTTTCGCAGTTCTTCAAATACCTAAAGCAACGAATAATTAGTAAACTAATTATAGTAGGTGTTTTCGAAATTTTTTAAAAGTATACTTCGATAAATTTCCAATATGCAACATCATCTTCAATAATATCTTCAATAAAATTCCCCAAATAATAAAAATCGTTATGTTACGCAACGTCGATATTAGGCTGAAGACGAAATACTTAAGAATAGCTCATTTGCTAAAATTAATTTATATACTTCGATAGATTAACCCCTCTATAAAAAACATTGAGTAAGGCACAACCGCAGGTAGCGCTTCCGCGCTTCGGCGTCGGGCGGAAAGAATCTGCGCACGTGCACCGGGCACGACCGACCTGACCTGACTGAAGCAAAGGGATGATCAATAACTTCCAGGATATATAAGGCTCCGTTCCGGTAGAGCGTGTGCACCTCTTGAGTTCACGTGATCGGTTTATCGCGCACCACCGGACCCCTAGCCTCGATCGCGTTATCGGCGACTGCGTTTCAAATTGGTCTGTACGTCAGATAGCATCGGAGAGGTATTACATCCATTGGGTATAAGTGCTTAGCGTATATAAGATACACCGATATTACACGGAGTTTATCGGTTGTAGTAATGTAAGGTTTTCCATTTGTTCCGCTATGAACGATCCCGGCAGCGTAAAAATCGAGCGTGCACGATGCACGACGGTATCTGTCGGAGTGAGCGTTTTCGGTAACAGTGTTTCAATATGTAGAAAAACAAAACAGTAAGCTCTCCGACAAAATTACATTTCGACGGATCATTAACGTCGAAAGGCATATGCACGCACGATTTCCGCCGACATGGCATCACGTTTTTTTGTGAGAAATACGGTAAATATGACTAATCCTCTTCTTCTATCGCGATACAGGGCGATACAGGCCCAACTTTATTTCTAAACTCGTGCTTGTACAATTAAAAGACTAAGATCTTACAAGTTCGTGATCTTTTTCGCAAGTACATAAAATATTTTTATTCGATTACATTAGAGAGTTTTACAAGAAGATATATGAAGATATTTTACACAACGACTAGTAAGATCATCGTATAATTAATAATTGAAATTTTCACGTCAGTCTAGCGTATGAGAGCAATTGCTACTAAATTTTTCATGAGGAAGATACGCGTCTGCCGATATTGTTCACGAGCGGTTAACTACATAAGCGGTTAAGAAATATGTCGGAAATATGAACCTTCTTACGAGGCTTTGCACACATCCACGAACAATCGTGTATGACAATAGGGTAATACTTCAATAGGACTGTACAACATGTAATTCTTCTGTTTTCGCATTTATATTATTTTCCACACGTCTCTAAACGTGTGGCATGGTGTAGGCCTCCTGGGGATTCCCGCCATGTAAAAAAACGGGAACGCGTCCGGGCACGGTACCCCCTGGGTGACGAGGAAAGCCGTGCCACTTTGTGTTTCTGTTAATTGCCGGGATTCTCATTCATAAGCAAATTAGTGGTTTATTCTTTTCCCAAGTTGCAATTTCTCAGCCAACTTATGCGCGGCGAGTGCCACGAGAAAGTCAGCAGCGCGACACGCGCGCAACGCGACGGTGATTTTAAGTAGCGCCGATTAATTTACCGCGGACGAACTTTACGCTTTTAGCCTCGCATTGTTTCGTAATACTTTTCCGGGGAACGCCACGCGGAGTAGCTGTTCTACTAATTTTTGGGCGCGGCTGCTACGCGCTAATCGACTGTAAATAAACTCCAAACAACCGTTCCACGAAATAATTACCTCCCGAGTGCATTCGCGTTTACGTTATCATAATTTCCAATCTTCGCAGTTAATGCACATAATTAGTTCCCTCCTATTTCTTTATTTTTTTCTTTTTTTTTTACTTAATTAAAACTCGTAGTCCACGCTTCATCGTCTCGCCGCGTGCGCAACTGGTAGATGCACAAACAGTGTACGTAACGGCACGCCGTAAATCGAGTTTCGCCCAACTCTGTGGGTATACGACAGAAAATCTCACTTTAATGAGTGAAACCTGTATCTATTAAGGCCTAACGCCCATCGTCCAGTCTGTTACCGCGGTAAAAACGCTAACCGACCGATTAAATTCACTGTGGAAAGCGTTATTAACACGTTACCGTGCGGGGGGGGGGGTAGGGGGACCAGGGGGGGCCGGGATATATGTACCATTGTTCGCCGAAGAAATCGCAATCAAAATCGCGGAGGCGGCTGTACCGGCGACGTGTGACGACACGGCATTAACGAAAAAACAGTAGCATCTCCTCGCGCCTACTTACCTACTTACCGTCCTTCGCAGCAGCCGCATTTCGGTCTTCTTCGAAAAGCCGTCTAATGCCCTTTGCCCGTCCCACTTCCACGGAACTCTGAAATGTGCACGGTCATCGTCCCATTTCGTTAGCCTGTTTCCACCGCTAATAATCTCCGCCTGCTCACTCACGATGATTATGAAGAAGTTGTTCGCGCGGCGGCCTCGAGTGAAAATGACAACGGTCGCCCGAGAGGAAGATGCACGAAAAGGACGGGGCGAACCCGGTGATCTTTATCGCGATCGGGAATACGTCGAGCGGATGAAGCTAGGATCGCGAAGTGGTCGTTCGCAGACTTCTTCTTCCAGCGCGCGTTATACGCTGACACATGCACGCGTGTACTTTTAGCAAAGTAATACCTCGACATGATTCTCGTATAACTTCTCGTAATTATATTTAGCATGCGATTGTGCTCATCAACGCACGCGGTATTCAGCGCTCTTTTACAAGCTGCCTTTATAACATTTGCGGAACTGCAGAGAGATGCTTCGAATGTAACCGCGATAGCGCAACACGCACGATCTATTATTAGACACATTATTAGACCCGCAAGCGCGCATATACGCTACTATTTCCTTCAGGATGACAAGCAGCGACGCAATATAAACACCCACGTAACAAGATGTATTAACCTACTCACACAGTACATTACATATTACCAATCGATACTCTAAACTAGCTGTCGCTATTCATTTCGTCTATGGATGCTGTAGCCACTATCTCTAAGTGCTACCGTATTCACAACGACTTTCAGCTAATAATCAACGTCATCCAATTGCTTCCATAAATTTCCTAACTGCTGGCGTAAATTTTCTCGATGAGTATCACGAAAGCAGGATCGTTTCTTGCGACCAAATCTGGGTTTGTTGGACGATTCGGCGCGCGTTCAGGAACAATTTATGTCAGACATTTAGACCTTGCCGGCTTATTTCTATTATCTGTGTGAAATTGTGCGGTTTCTATTAAATTGAGAAAGCCAAACAAGGCATTCGTCTCCAGTCACAATAATAGACAAGTTGTCACGTCGTGCAATCACGTTGATAAAGTTGATTTTCCGAGAGAGAAAAAAGTGATAGAAAAGAGGGGGAAAGAGAGAGAGAGACTGTGTGTGTGTTTTTAGTTATCAATTATTTGATATTTTTCATTCTCTCAAGAGTTAAATCTTGGTGATACATTTATTAGTGATGTGTTTTTGCACCTTATCAAAATTATCAATAGAATTCTGTCGCGAATTATAGATCGTGTAAAGTGGGCTTTATAAATAAATTGAAAAACGAAGAGAGTGTCGCCCCCGGCCCCCGGCGCGCGTGTCAACGCTACGAAAAATAGGCACGTGTGCAGGTGGATGGAGCTCGGGTTTGCCAATATTGAATAGAAGGAAAATAAATATGCTCGTTCTCTCACGGTGCACTCACCGAGCACCAAGACGTGCAACGAATGCCTCGCTCGCGCCGTCTTGAGTGCGTGCAACTTTCACCACCAACCATTGTCGCTGTCATTATATGCTAACTCACATGCGCATCGCATACGTATGCACGATAGGCATAGACACGGCTTTCGTTTCGCCAGCGACAGTTCGTCTCATTCAAACTCGCGGGCAATATGGCATGATTAATCTGTTATCAGCGGAATATCCCGCGGAGTATCCGGGCGCCACGTTTGCACGTTTCTTTTCGGGAGGGAACACGAGATACGTAGACGTATCTCTTCAATCATTAATATTAATTTAACGCATCTATCAGACACGACGCGCAATTCTCTCAGCATATGCGAGCGCATGAAAATCGAATTATAACTGCGTTAACCTAAATATCTGAATTTCGAAACGAGTGCCGCGGCGAGGCGCGCTGGTGTAAAGTGGGTAATATTAATCAGGATAAGTCACCGTCGTTAAAGCGCGCGATTCCGAGCAGGCCAATTATTGGCCACGCA